>CAUYLG010071065.1:0-10800 GCA_963573385.1 Cacajao melanocephalus
CGATGAGTTCGTGTCCTTTGTAGGGACATGGATGAACCTGGAAACCATCATTCTCAGCAAACTGACACAAGAACAGAAAATCAAACACCACATGTTCTCACTCATAGGCAGGTGTTGAACAATGAGAAGACATGGACACAGGGAGGGGGTCATCACACACTGAGGTCTGTGAGGGGGAACTAGGGGAGGGAGAGTGGGGGGTGGGGAGTTGGGGAGGGATAACATGGGGAGAAATGCCAGATATAGGTGATGGGGAGGAAGGCAGCAAATCCTGCATGTTCTTCACATGTACCCCAAAACCTAAAACGCAGTAAAAATTAAAAAAAAAAAAGTTTGACTCATCAAGCTGTAAGTCTCAATAGTCAACAGTTTGAGGATTATATCAAAAACTGGGCAGGCATTGATGAGATTACCAAATGATATCTTATCCTGAAATGCCCTGGATTAAAATTAGCAAGAATGCGCTTGGTGTCTAATTTCTGAGAAGTAAAAACAGCTTTGGCTGTTTATCCCAAGTTTAGGACAAAATTCAATTGAATGAAAGAGAGAAGTTGAGTAGAAATTTTAGCATTTTAAAAGCTGACAATGTTATTAAAACAGTCTTGGAATCCTAGGTCAGGCCATTCCATCTTTCTGAACTGCCCTCTGCAAACTTCTCCACCAGCAATATTCAGCACTTCTTTCAAAGCAAAGGCTCAAGCTGACTCAAAGCAGGAATGTTTCCTTGACCAATCATATCACATTTTAATGATTTCTCGACAGTATTCACAGGTCTTTCTAGCTCTATATCTTTTGATAGATATTTTAGGAAAGTTATTTTAGCAAGTGACAATTTAAAAAAGCTGGAGGGTTTTATCATTCTGTTTTCATTTGATTTGGTTTTGAGACAGGGTCTCGCCCAAGCTGGAGTGCTGTGAGACCAGCTCAAGCAATCTTATAAGTAGCTGAGACTACAGGCGCACACCAGCTAATTTCTGTTGTTGTTTATAATAGGGACAAGGTCTCACTATATTGGCCTTGCTGGTCTCCAACTCCTGAGCTCAACAGTCTCCTGCCACACCCTCCCAAAATTCTGAGATTACAGGCATGAACCACCATGCCCAGCCCCAAACTGGAGATTTTTATAGAGCATTTTATGTTGCTTTGATGAAAGACATGTAACATATATCAAATGATAATACTGCATTACTACTTTTTTTATATTTAAAAAGGAGGAAATGAATAGCAATTGAATTTAGTTAATTTTTTAATTCAGTAAATATCATTGAGTGTCTGCTAGTCTTGAAGTTCTGTGTGAGGTTCTGTATACATATATAGTGAGCAAGATTTGTTCTCTTTCTACAAGAAACTCACAGTGGCAATTGTACATTTTGTAAATGTTTAATAGCTAACTCTACGGTGCTATGACTGACAGGTTATTTGTGATTTTACTTCCCTCCCCATTCAATCATTAAATGAAGAACTGAATAAGGAAAAAAATGAAGGAGAACCAAGTTCCATCAAATAGTTCCTATCTTAGCTATGTTTTTAATTATTCAAGTAAAATTTGGCCTGTCCTTGCAGAGATTGTATTTTCAACAAAGATTTATAGTTGTGGTTTCCTAAGTGGTCTGAAAGTCTACAATGATGCTGTATCAGATTAAAAAAAAAAATTGTCTCTACCTGATAAGTCCCCCCCGCTTGCTGTTGCACAAAATGATTCATTAGAAAAAATAATAATTTGGAATCAGAAATTATAGGTTATGTTTCTGGATCTACCACAACCTTTTATACTATAGTATTAGTCCATTTTGCTGCTGCTGATAAAGAAATACCCAAGACTGGGCAATTTATAAAAGAAAGAGTTTATTGGACTTAAAAGTTCCACATGGCTGAGGAGGCCTCACAATCGTGGCAGAAGGGAAGGAGGAGCAAGTCACATGTTAGGTGGATGGCAGCAGGCAAAAAGTGAGCTTGTGCAGGGCAACTCCTGTTTTTAAAACCATCACATCTCATGAGACCCATTCACTATCACAAGAACAGCACAGGAAAGACCCATCCCCATAATTCAGTCATCCCTCACCTGTTCCCTCTCACAACATGTGGGAATTATGGGAGCTACAAGATGAGATTTGGGTGGGGACACAGAGCTGAACCGTATCAACCACCAATAAAGCCAATTTAATAAAATGAAGAATATATGTGTATGTGAAAAATACTATATGTTATAATCTGTAGACAAAAAGTATAGAAAATTGCTCATTTTATAGAAATACTTATATATGTGTAGACTGTGTTCTTATTGCATTATTAGCATTTAAAATTACACTTGAAGTCTTTAATTGAGTTTAATCTGGAAAATCATCCCAATTTATTACTGCATACTTCATACAAAAATTACTTTTCAGTTGTTTTACTACAAAATATACATCCAGATATCTATAAGTCAGTGATGTTCTTTAACTTTAGGATTATTATAGTATTATTTTAAAATCAGGGGAAATTTTAAAATAAAGTGAAATCCATGTGGCATGACTGTCCTAATTTTTACTTTACCTTATTAAAACCACTTTAATAGATTTTTACTCATTAGAATCCTATCACTCCGGAGATTTTCACTTTTTTAACAAATATTCTGTTAGCCTTTAATTTCAATACCTATATATTTATTCATTTTTATTAGTTTAATCTCTTTAAGAATTTCTGTTAACTTTTGTCATAATGTTCTTTGCTTCATTTTTAAAACATTATTTTGGTACAGTTTCTTTAATTGATTTAATGATATTCTTTTTATCTACCTAATGATTCTTTAAAGTTCCTGGAGTAACACCAGAGCTATTTGTTGTGGCTGTTGACTCTTTTCTATGGCAAATTTTGAACTCTGAGCTAATCCTCCGAGATAATTTATCTGTAGGAATCCTCTTCTGCCTGGATTAAACATTCCTCATAGATGAGTTTTGAGTTTTCCACTGCCAAGGCAACCCAGGCATATTGCCTGCTGAGGACCACTTTTTACTTTAATATTTTACTTTAGGTGTCCGTAGATCATGTGAGTAGTATAAATTCAGACTATAACCTGTTAAAATGAAGATCTGCATTTATAAATTCTCAGGAGAGCCTTTTTTTTTTCGCCATCCAGAGACCAGACTAACATAGGCATAGTTCCTTGGAATCTCACTGTTCTGATGGCATTTAAAAAAATCCAACATATGTATGCTTCTTCAAAGTCTTGGCTTTGTTCAGGGAATCTCATTTCCAAATTCCCACTTTAAGTGAACCTAAGACCTTAGCCTTGTGCCTTGTGCCCTTTCCTTGCAATTGAATCACAAGCTCCTTGGTTTGAGGAACTCTAAGTCCTCCCACAACCTGCACACCCACCAGCACAAAGTCATCACTAGGGCAGCCCTGATGTCAGGACTCTTTTGTTTTGTTCCTCTAAGGATTGCTTTCCTTTCCTATGATCTAAGTCACACACATAAAGGGGTGTTGCTATATTTTCTTCTGCAGTTCTGTGGATTTTGTAGCAGGAGAGTTTTCTGGTTATCTATTTTCCCATATTAACAGAAATGGAAATCTACTAGGTTTTACATGCTCAAAGTTTAACTTGTGACATTCAGGAAAAACCATACTCAAACCCTATTTTTCCCCTGGAGGCTTTGCATTCTTCACAGAATATTACCATATTCCAGCTGAAATGGAGATTTTGCTGAGGTTTTTGTTTGTTTTGCTTATATCTGGACTTAACTTTTAAATACATCCTTCTTGTCTTCTTTCCTGCCTTCCAAACTCATGGAGTTACCATTTCAGAGGGAAAGGGTATGCTTTATAAAACTAGTAGAAATCCACATCTAGCTTGAAATCTACTTCATAGGAAACTTAAATTAATTCAGAATAAAACTAAGCCAAATGCTAAGTTAAATGCTAGTATGGAAAATTGTCTTTTTAAAATGCATCTTTTTTTAAAGAGCTTGAAATGTCTGGTGGAGACGCATAATTCTTTCACGGAAGGGTTTCATGAAGCACAGATGTTTTTCAGCCTCCCACGGGGATATATACCACCACAGTGAGGACAGCAGATGCCTCTTCCCTCACTTGCATATCTGGCTTCATTCCTCATGAATCTATTTCTTTTAGTGATTAGCTCAGAGAAGCTTATTTCAGCACAGTTAACCTCAGCCCCTTCTTGAAAATAGATTTTACGGAATGAGGTAAGGAAGAAGTAGAACAGCTCATTTAAAAATTCTGGCAGTTTCAACTGCCAGTTTTTGGGGGATACAATTTTAAATTATGCCCACTAAAATAGAAAATATTAAGAATTTAAAGTAGTTTAGAGAAATAAAGTTAATAAAGATTTAAATTAATTGAATCATAAATGTGCTAACTTTCTATTAAATTATGTGTGAATGAACCATATTAAAACTCATTGTTTATATACGTCATTGATACTATGTTAACGTCAAGATGTAGCAACTGAGCCATATTTTTGTGTATATAAGTTTTCTATTGCTGCTGTAACTGGGTATCACAAATTGTGGCTGAAAACAGCGCAAATCTATCATTTTATATTCCTGAAGGTTAAAGGCCCAATAGATATCAGTGGACTAACATTGTGGTGGCAAAAGGTTTGTATTTCCTCTGGAGCCTCTAGGGGAGAAGCCATTTCCTTGCCTTTTCCACCTTCTTGGCTCATCGTGTCTTCGTCTATCTTCAAAGCGACTGCATTTCTCTCACCCTTCTTCACCTCATGACTCCCTTTGACTACATCTGGGAAATATTTTCTTTTTTTAAGCACTCATGAGATTAGATTGGGCCCAGCTGCATAATCCAGGTCCTTGAGTCTCCCCATCTCAAGGACCTTAACCTTAATCACATCCACCAAGGTCACTTTTGCTATGTGAGATAACATAGAAACAGATTCTGGAATTGGACCTCAGACATCTTTGGGGCCATCATTCTGTCTTACCATGTTTTATGTAATTAAAACCTTGCTCTCAGCTGTCTAAAAGTTTGCCTGAGCAAATGAGTTGGCAATACATCCAATCCAATTCACTCAGTAATATCATCATGATAAAAAATTAACTGAAATATTTTAGATAGAGCCAGGCCAAAAATGAAAATTGTCTCCTACAAAAGGAATGATTTAACATTTGTTTTCTCTTGAGATGGAGTCTCCCTCTGTCACCCAGACTGGAGTGCAATGGCACGATCTCAAGTCACTGCAACCTCTGCCTCTGGGTTCAAGGGATTCTTCTGCCTCAGCCTCCCAAGCAGTTGATATTACAGGCATCTTCCACCATATCTGGCTAATTTTTGTGTTTCTTTGTAAAGATGGGGTTTCACCATGTTCTCCTGGCTGGTCTCAAACTCCTGACCTCCAGTGTTCCAGCTGCCTCAGTTTCCCAAAGTGCTGGGATTACAGGTGTGAGGCACCATACTTGGCCCAGACATATTTCTTCTTAATCAAATAACATTAAACTGGGTGATATTATTAAACATAGTGAGTGTCTACTGTTTATCTTATGTCTAGATTACAATGGACAGATGCTTATTTATTTTAAATCTACTAATCATTTATATAAATGCTTTATAATTTCTCAAGTTGGTATATTTTTAAAGTTTATATTTAATTTATATTGAAAATTATTCATACTAACCCACTATAAAGATTTTACGTTGTATGATGGAAAAATGCTTCATACATAATTTGCCTACCCTAAATATTAGGAATTTTACAGAAACACTTATTTTCATTTTAAGAAATACAACAAGAGAGTCATTAGGAAAAAAAGAGAAACAAAATGGTTGAAACAAATATTACCATAAAGTGATTTCTTTTTCTTTTTGCATTTCACAAATTCACAAAATTTGTGGAAAAGATCAATTTTATGACTTAATCTGGTAAATTATTCTGTATTCAGGATCAATCGGAAATTACATTCTGAAATAAAATATTATAATACTCAGCCAAAAAAATCAATCTATTTGTCTTTTGTGTGAAGTTTCATCAACTAAATAAACCATTTAAGAATTAATTCACTTGTATTTCAATAACGTTTAAGAATTGAAACAGTACCACAATGAACATATGTGTACATGTGTCTTTATAATAGAACAATTTATAAGACCTGGAACCAACCCAAATGTGCATCATCCATAGACTGGATAAAGAAAATGTGGCACATATACACCATGGAATACTACGCAACCATAAAAAAACGATGCGTTCGTGTCCTTCATAGGGACATGGATGAATCTGGAAACCACCATTCTCAGCAAACTGACACAAGAACAGAAAACCAAACACCATATGTTATCACTCATAGCTGGGTGTTGAACAATTAGAACACGTGGACACAGGGAGGGGAGCATCTCACACTGCGGTCAGTAGGGTGGGGCTAGGGGAGGGGCAGCAGGGTGGGGAGGGTGGGGAGGGATAATGAGGGGAGAAATACCAGATACAGGTGATGGGTGGATGAAGGCAGAAAACCACCTTGCCATGTATGTACCTATGCAACAATCCTGCATGATCTGCACATGTACCCCAGAACCTAAAGTACAATTTAAAAAAAAATTTTGAAACATTTTGAAAGACCCAATGGTCTTTTTTAAAAAATGGTCTATTAAAAAACTATTTAGAAAATATTTAAAAACTTTTATAAAAACTTCTCACAAAAATCATTTTGAGAGCAACCATGTCTTATTTATCTTTGTGTCTCCCATGATGTAATGGCACTTTTGTTTTTGTTGTTTTTTAATTTATGAGCTGTGAGGATATCAAAGCCAATTCTTTTTAGAAGTTAAAATTTTAAAACCAGAGAAAAATCTTGGAATAAAATACCACTGTTAGCATAGTTCTTTTGATGAGCAATACCATAATACACAGCACTATTATTATAGTATTAGATTAATTTTCTGTGGGAAGTCGGCTACTTTTTCTTCTCTTTCCTCTCCTTTCTTCTATTCTCCTCTTTTCCTCCTTTTTCTTTCCCTTCTTTCCATCCCTCTGTTTGAATCTTCTATTTTCTCTTCCTCTGTTTCCCACATCTAGTCCTCTCTTCTCCTCCTCATGCTGAAGTAATTCAAAATCTGCTACTAGAAGTTGTTCAGTTAATATATCTTAAAACATGTGTCATGGTGACATATATTGTTAACTTAATGGGTCTTCCTCTTTATTTCTTTGCTGAGGGATATGTTGTCTTAATCTTTTTTTTCCAAAAACATTGCAATTTACTTCTCTCTCTCATACAAATAACCATAAACTAATTATAGTAATCAATTTGCATGCAGTAATTACATTACCTATGATAATTATAATATGTATCACCTGAACTTGTCTTTTAATGGGAAGAATCAATAATTCTCAAGTGGGCAGAAGTGTGTAGCTGATTATGTCTTCAAGTGATCAGAGATTAGGCAGCATTTGATAAAATGAACTGCATGGAGATTTCACGATTACTTTTTATCTGCAAAATAGAACTTATTGGTAACAAATCTAGATTCAAACATTCTATTTTATCTTTATAGCTCTGTTGTCATGTTTTGAGGGGATTCACATCATATAGAGAATAATTATACTGCTCACTGTGAATAAGCTCAGCTGCCCAAGGCTACCCATTCTTTGGCTTCCAAGAATTCCATGTACCTTCTAGTATCTCTATGTCAAATACAGGAGAATAAAGATGTAAGTTGTTTTCACAGAGTTAGATAACACAGTCACTTCAGGAAAATGGTTGATGTAACTTATTTTTCATTATTTTTTTTTCAAATTAAGTCATTTGCCATTTTCTTTTAGACCACCTTAAGTATCGAAGGCATAAGAGGTTTACATTTGGACATTTAATTTTTAGTATCTTGGGTTATAGAGAATCATCTATATGTTCTGTTTTGAAGCAGTAGAGTAAAACATTAAAATACCACATAATTAAAAGAAGTCAATAATATTTTGAGATGATTTTAATTTTAACTGTAATGTACAGAAACATATCTAAGAATGAGTGAGAGCAGGTCAACTTGATGGATTAATCAGAGCCAACACTAATAAATGACAGATACTTCTCAAAACATAATTACAGCTGGTCTGATGGTAGTGGGTTATCAGAACGTACTAACATTTATTGTTACTAAAGTTGGCATACTATCCCCCACTGCTAAATTTGACTGACTAAAAAAAAGTAATTGTAATAACATGATTAGGGTCCTTGCCAAAAAGAATACTGGTTCAGATAAAGGAAAACAATACCTAAAGATAGTTTTGGACTCACTGAGCTTTATTTTAAAATCAGAATCCTTAGTTACCTTGGGAATTTATCTTTACTGAAGTCTCTAAATAGTATCTTTGACATTAAGAAAGTATATTTTATATTGAATTATGAGGTAATTTGTATAAAATATACCTGTTGAGAAAGGGCATTATCTGATTTCTTAATGTTATATATTTCTTTTAGAATACAAAAATATGATGGTAAATGTTTATGTGGATCTGTTGGAGGCTCTTTCCACAGTCCCATAGGTTAACACTTTCAGTAGTTCCAGAGGCAGAGAAAATCATTGCGGTTTTTATGTTTCCAGAGCAATTTGTCCATATCTCTTTTATAGCACTTATACTGTACTGTAATTTCTAGGTTATATTTATATCTGTCCACCTATATTTTGAATATCTTGGGGGCAGTGACTATGACATTCATTTCTGTAGTCTCCACTGGTCAGTTGATAAGTGTCTGTGAAATGTATGAATATATCAGCATTTCTCTCATATTGCATTATACCTGAACGATAGTAGGCTCTCAATATTTACCAAATGACTGAAATTGCATTTGAACATTGGAATGACTTGAAATATCAATAAGTATCCCTAAATAGAAGCAGTGTTAACTGTCAATTATCTTCACATTTTTCTAATTGAGGTTCTTCCTGTCCCCACCTCAAATTGACCAATAATGCTATGGTGCTCTATCTAGTCCAAATGGGGTATCTGTTGGATTTCAAAATCCAAGAAGTGAAATTTGAACAGCCTGCTATGGCCACTGCTCCTGGCTGCCATATAATGCAGTTGTTGTTGAACACTAGTCTTACATACTCTGGTAGAGGACCCAGACCAGTGCTCCCGTGGTATAGTGTAGATCCAGGACTCAGCACAATCTCTTTGAGTTCTTCCAAAGAGAATGATTATACTACTCAGTGTGATAAAGCTCATTCTTGGGCTTCCAGGAATTCACTTCTTGATTCAAATATATATCCATTTCACAGGGGACCAATTGGCTCAAGGAACCCTAAATCAGGTTTGGTTTTCTGCATCTAGTACCTCATCTACCCAGACATACTATCACCTTCACTATCCAGAAATCTGCTACTAGGGGTTAGGCAGGTTTTCAAACCACAGAGGGCCTGATGAAACCCTGTTTCATTGGACAATGCTTCTCACACATCCTTCAGAGGGAGGCTACCTGCTGTGATACTAGAAGGCCTCAAGAAAGTCCATCCTTCCTGATTCACTGTGGCTTACACTTCTTTAATTAAAACAAAAAAAAAGCCACTGTCATTGGATTCCCAACAGTTCTTGTCAAAAAAAAAAAGAAAGAAAAGAAGCCGAAGGAAACAATGCAGAATGTAAATTTAAGCTCATGCTGGAGGTGGTGGCATGACCCCTAACTACAGTTATGAAAAAAATTGTTATATATCTAATCAATTTATAAAATATGATTTCAAATGCATATTAGTATATTCAACATTCTGAGAAGTCCTAACAAAAAATAGATTTAACTGTCTTCATTCTGCTGTTTGTGTCTGTTGATTGTTTCATCTCTTTTATATGGAGATTTCCCTGCTTCCTGGTATGATGAGTGAATTTTAATTGAAATCTAGACATTTTGAGAATTATGTTATGAAACTCCAAATTTTATTTAATTTTCCTGCTTTAGCAGGCCTCATCTGACACCACTCCAGTGGGAAAGGAGACACTGCCTCATTATTTCCAGTGATAGTGGGAATCCCAGTTTCCCACTCAACTTCTGTTAACACACAGGAGGTGCAGGGTCTCCTACTTACTGCTAGGTGGGGCTAGGGTGTACCTTTTCCCTACTAGGCCTCTGCTGTTATCTCTAGTAGGGAATGGCAGAGTGGCCTCATTACTACTCACTATGTGGCCTCTCTGAACTCTGGGGGGCTAGCTTCACTATGGTTGTGCAGAAGTGAGGAATCTGACTTTTCACTAGGTCTTCTCTGATACCATCTACTCTGGTGGGGAGGAAGAAGGGCACCTCCTTACTACTCGGTTGGGTGTGGCAATAAATTCTAGGTTCTCCATTTAGCTTTACACCTGAAAGAGGGAGTTGCTTGTTACTGCTAGCTTACGATGGAAGCTCTGGCTTTCCACTAAATCTCCACTGATACTTCCTTGGCTAGGAAGAGTAAAAGTGACTAATTACTACTTTCTGCACAATCTTCTCTGGTATCAACCTGAAGCGGGGGCTGGGGATAAGG
The DNA here is from genome assembly GCA_963573385.1 of Cacajao melanocephalus. NCBI lineage: Eukaryota > Metazoa > Chordata > Mammalia > Primates > Pitheciidae > Cacajao > Cacajao melanocephalus. Next base: position 10,459 of record CAUYLG010071065.1, read on the forward strand.
ATCCTTGTTATAGTTTGTCAATGGGAGAAGTCTACACCTTCCTCTTGGCTGGTGTGTGTTGGGTGGGGCTACATTTTTTTCCTGTAGTGTTTGGCTGGAGTCAGAAAGTTATCATCTAACATTCTCATCCTTGTTAAGCTGTCCCTTTCCAGGACCTTTGGCTACTGAGAACAGGCTTTTGTTAAGACTTTTTTTTCTTGCCTGTGAATCTTGATGCTTCCAGGTTACTGGCTTTTCCAGTACCCAGTCTGGGATACGTAAGGCAAAAAAAAAAAAAAAAAAAAAAAAAAAAATGCAGAAAACACCACAAAAAGTATTTAGTTTTTTTTGTTGGTGGGTGGC
>CAUYLG010071067.1:0-20231 GCA_963573385.1 Cacajao melanocephalus
CTATGTCTCACATCCAGGTCATGCTGATGTAAGAGATGGGATCCAATGGTCTTGGACAGCTCCACTCCTGTGGCTTTGCAAGGTACAACCTCCTCCCAGCTGCTTTCATGGTGTTGAGTGTCTCTGGCTTTTCTAGGCACAGCTGTTGGTGGATCTACCATTCTGGTGTCTGGAGGATGGTGACCCTCTTCTCACAGCTCCACTAGGTAGCACCCCAGTGGGGACTCTGTGTTGGGGGGCACCCCTCCCACATTTTCCTTCCACACTTCCCCAGCATAGGTTCTCCATGAGCACCTCACTCCTGTCACAAACTTCTGCCTGGACATCTAGGTGTTTCCATACATCCTCTGAAATCTAGGCAGAGGTTCCCAAACGTCAGTTCTTGACTTCTGTGCGCTGCAGGCTCAACAGTAAATGGAAGCTGCCAAGGCTAGGGGCTTGCACCCTCTGAAGCCAAGTCCTGAACTGCAGCTTGGCCCCTTTTAGTCATGGCTGGAGTGCCTAGACTACACATAACAGAGGGACTCTGGGTCCAGCCCATGAAACCATTTTAATTTTTCCCATAGCCCTCTGGGACTGTGATGGGAGAGGCTGCCACACATTTCTCTGGCATTCCCTGGAGACAGTCTCCATTGTATTGGTGATTAACATACAACTTCTCATTACTTATGCAAATTTCTGCAGCTGGCTTGAATTTCTCCTCAGAAAATGGGATTTTCTTTTTTATCACATTGACAGGCTGCAAGTTTTCCAAACGTTTAGGCTCTGTATCCCTTTTAAAACTGAAAGTTTTTAGCAGCACTCTTGAAAGCTCTGCTGCTTAGAAATTTCTTTAGATACCCTAAATTATCTCCCTCAAGTTGAAAGTTCCACAAATCTCTAGGGTAGGGGCAACATGCCACCAGTCTCTTTGCTAAAATATAATAAGAGTCACCTTTGCTCCAGTTCCCAACAAATTCCTCATCTCTATCTGAGACTGCTTCAGCCTGGATTTCGTTGTCCATATTATTAACAACATTTTGGTCAAAGCCATTTAACATGTCTCCAGGGAGTTCCAAACTTTGCCACATTTTCCTGTCTTCTGAGCCCTCCGAACTATTCCAGCTTCTGCCTGTTATCCAGTTCCAAAGTCGCTTCCACATTTTCACGCATTTTTACAGCAGAACCCCACTCTTGGTACCAATTTACTGTATTAGTCCATTTTTCTGCTGCTGATAAAGACATACCTGAGACTGGGCAATTTATAAAAGAAAGAGGTGTAATGAACTCAGAGTTCTACATGACTGGTGGGGCCTCATAATCATGGTGGAAGGTGAAAGGCATGTGTCACATGGTGACAGACAAGAGAAGAGACCTTGTGCAGAGAAACTTTCCTGAAGAAAACCATCAGAATTCGTGAGACTTATTCACTATCCTGAGAATAGCATAGTAAAGACGCCCATCATGATTCACTTATCTCCCACCAGGTCCCTCCCACCTGGGAATTATGGAAAAACACCTGAAAATTATCAAGATGAGATTTAGGTGGGGACACAGCCAAACCATATCAATACTGAAGGAAAGGGCAGTGGGTATTGAGAGTTGAAAGAACTGGTTTCTTCTCTTATCTGTCACCTCTAGTGCTAGAAATTTGAGCAACCCCTCCAATGTCTCTCCCTAAAGTCAGTATTTGTGAAATGAGAGTGTTAGGCCCTTCAGGCATTTTTCCAGTTGAAAATGGAAAAATCTGTGACTCTGTGAGAGTCTTGTCTGCAACTCTACTAGTCATCTTAAGAGAAAAATAAAATTATCACTGCAAGCACACTGGAGTTCTTCTGAATGGCTAGACCTAAAGTGTAATCTTTTTGATGATCCCTATGACTACAGTGAACTTAGCTTAATTAGATGGTCAGCTTCTAATATAACAAATGCCATAATAAACTCCAATTGTGGCAAATTTCTGTAACTTGAAAAATATCATTCAATTTTCTTTGAAACATTAGACACTTGTGTATTTGTTCTATTCGTTGAATTGGTACTACTACTTCATCCAATGATTGAATTAAACTTTCTTTAAAATAGTGTTAATTGAAAGTTTGCAAAAAATGTATTTATGTATTTAAGTTCTACTGAGAGAAAGGAAAACTTACTTCTACATGTACTTTAAACTACATTTGACATCCTCATCATGAACAATAATATTACTAATATTAAGTTTTAAAATATCACTTTGGTAGTATTATGGAGGATAAAGTAGAAGACAATCAGAATGTAGTGATTATATAACAGGCAATTTCTATCACACAAGAAAAAAAGCATTCGAATTCTGGAAGGAGGATTTGTTGATGGGATTGACAAGAAGGGGAGATATGTGTGGAAATGTTAAGAGAGCAGAGGAGCCAAATTAGATCTGTCATGAGAGGAACGTGACATATACAATGACTTTCTGATATTTGGCTTGATATACCAGATGAATTCTTGTGCCCCAAATAAGATTTAAGATAGAAAGTATCTATTTTTGAGTTAAAGTTATACACTTGAAAAATACATGCGCGTCTAAGTGAATGTTTCATTAAAGAAAAATCAGTGTTTTTTGTTTATCTTTTTACTAGAAAATGAAACGCAGATATAAAAAACACACATATATATAGCTCAGTGAAATATTTTAGGGTGAACGCCCTTGTAACTACCACTCAAGTTGGTAAATAGAAATTTGCCAGCAACCCAGATGTCTCCTTGGAATTCCTATACCATTTCTAACCTTCTCTCTCCTCCCCAAAGTAATCACTATCCTATTTTAGTTACCACTTCCTTACGTTTCTTTATAATGTTACATCTAAGTGAGAATTCCCAGATAGCATAATTTAGTAGTACTAAAATTATGCTATTTTTAGGCCTTTTATAGTCTGCTGAAAAACACTGAATGTTTGACCTGTAGACAATATCTCATAATCTGAATTTTATAGACAGCAAAATTATGTCTACGTTATCTCTTTTTTGTGACATTATCAGAAGTGGTTCTAATGCATCAATTCACTAATTCACTAGGGAATTTCCTCTATTATTTTTAATAGAGGAATTAAATATCTCATATTCCTCTATTATTTCTCTTAATTTGTTAATTAAATACTTTTATGAAGAGACACATCCCCTCATCTTGTACTTGTTTACTCAATGGAAAATTCAAATTGGAAAGGCATGATAAATGCTTGACTCTGTCCTTCTGCATATCTGTATTCAAGAGAATTAATAGGTTGTCTATTATCCTTCAACATTAAGCAATAAGTTTTTAAGTGTATTATTATGAAATAGTTTGTCTATCACTGGACAATAAAAGCCTCTAGAAATTAGCTTTTGCATCGTTTTGACATGATTATAATGGCCTTTAATGGCTTCCTTGATGTCTGATATGGTTTTCCACATTCCTTGCTCCAGTGCTGGAATCAGCCATCTCCCCAGACAGCCTCACCTTCTTTTAGTAATAAATGATAATTTAAGACTACAGTCTGGGAGTTAAGTATGCTATGTAGTCAGCAAAATATAAAAATTAGCGTTCCAATAGCATGATTCATATTGATAATTCCAGTTCAAATGCAGGGTTTGTTTTTTTCTTTTTAGCTTAATCTCTCTACATTCCATCTGTATTTCTCCAACTTGAAAAACCCTTATTCTCGAGATCACAAATGATGATAATTACTGACGTGTTTTATACAGCATTAGACACAGAATAATCTTATTATAATAATATAAATATTCCACTTCTAATATAATTAATAAAAACAGTGAAAGTAGTTTTTCATAAAAGATCTTCTTATTCCATCATTAAAAAATATCAGAGCACATAGCTATTCAAACAATACACTTTCCATGACAACCTTAATTAATCTTATATCTATAAACGTCCGTAAGTTTAGTTCTCACCACTCATCCTTATAGTGATGTTTTCTAGTCATCTTAGTTGTCTGAAGTTCAGCCTTTAGTTCCTTATGAATGGCTCAAGGGAAAAATATTTTTTAAATTCTTACATATTGATAATAGTTTGAACTTTAAGTTCTTATATATTGATAATAGTTTGAACTCAGTTTTGCTGAGTTTAAAATCTTCATTTGTTTTCATTGCATATCTTGAATATATTACTCTGTTTTCTTTGAGGTTAAATGTCATTGTCAAAGAGACTAATGATAAACTAGTACTTTTCTCTTGATTAATTAATTAATTAACTTAATATGAAAAAATTTTTCTGTTTCTTTGAAGCCCCATATTTTGTGACATTGGTCATTCTGGGACCATATTCTTACCTATGTGAAGTGGTATGTTCTTTTTTTTTTTTCTTTTTGAGATGGAGTTTTTCTTTTTTTTTGCCAGGATGGAGTGCAGTGGCATGATCTTGGCTCACTGCAACCTCCACCTCTTGGGTTCAAGCAATTCTTTTGCCTCAGTCTCCCGAGTAGCTGGGATTATAGGCACATGCCATCATGCTCAGCTAATTTTGTATTTTTAGTTGAGATGGGGTGTCACCATGTTGGCCAGGCTGGTCTTGATCTCCTAACCTCAGGTGATCCACCAGCCTCAGCCTCCCAAAGTGCTGGGATTACAGGAGTGAGCCACTGCTCCCAACTGATATGCTCTTTAAATATGTAATTTAAAACTCTTCTTTGTATTAGGGAGTTTTTCTGAATTGAAATTTTTAGTGTCATTTTCTTTTTCTTTTATTCCTCTTTCATCCTTTGGGCTGTTACTGACTTTCGAAAATTCTTCCTTTGTCTATCTTCAATAGTTGTCACTTTCTAATTTTTTTAAATCTCTTCTTTCATTTACTTCTGAATTTTAAAAATGTTCTTCTTTTTTATCCTTTACCTTTTATTTATCTTAAGGTGTTGCCTATTGTGTTTATGGTTCTCTAATTTATTTCTGAAAAGTTGGATTTTTAAAAAAATTTCTCTTTCCTGAGTTCTCTTAATATACCTCTCAGCTTTTCTTTCATGTCATTCCTGAATTGTTTTTTTAATCTCTTAAGTAATTTTAATTTTACTTTAGGTCATTTTGAACTAGTTGATTATAGTTTGTCTATACAATATCTTTTTGTTATACTTTCATATAAAAAAATTTTATGGAATTTGACCTCAATGTTTTTATTTATTTTGATGTAAATTTATTTTTGTTTCTAAACTTCGTGAAGGTGGTCTGGTTCTAGGAGATTTTCTAAATTTCTCTCAATTACTTTTTTAGTTTTCATGTAATGTCAACACTGTAGTTTGCTTTCTGATTTCCTGTTTTTTTCTCCACTTTTCTCTGAAACCTCACTTAACCTTTAGCTCTATTGTAATTGCTTTGCTCAGTTTTCATTTCATGTAGGGAGTTTATTTCACGTAGTTTCTCTATGCCTAGGAAACCTAACTCGCTTGTTTTGAGATTTTCCAGGGGCCAAACTGCACCAGCTTTTTCATGTTATCTTACTGTGGACTTCTCAACTCATTTCATACTGGATTTGGCAAAAACACTCTCAGTTCGGCTGCTGTCTTCAAATTGGAATGCTGAGACAAGACACCTTGTTGCTTTTTCTGCTTTGTAATGCACAGAGGCTGCTGTCCTGTGGGTCTTGTGATTGTTGATGGTTGGTGCTCAATCATTTGTGTTTTGAAATTTGTAGAAATATCTTGCCTTCTCAATTTGCTGGGAAAGTTGCTTATAATTCTGGGACATATGATCTAGTTGTTTTGTGTGTTTTAGTATCCAGCTGCTCTCTGTATGTTTATGAGATTTGAAAAGTATGTTGCCATAGTCATCCTCTCATAGTGTGTCCTCCCTCCCTTTCCTTTATGATTGCATGAAACAGTGGGTAAGAGAACTGACTCTGGAACTGGGGTTGTCTGGGTTCAAATTCCAACTCTACTACTTATATTATATGCAATGTTACCTTGGCACACTTCTCAACATTAGAATATAGTTTATTGTTAATAATATTAAATGAATTAATATTATTAAAGCACTTATAATTATGCCTGGTACATGGCAAGTGCAATAAATGTGTTTGTTAAATAAACTGAGGTTTGATATATGCTAGTTATTTAAAATTTGATTACTATACCATTGAAAAACATAGGAAAATACCATCAATAATATTCCTGTGTTATCTTGCTCAAAAAATTATAAATCATATTCCAGTTGGTTAGATACATAAGATTGTTTTGTATAAGGAAAAGACGACTGAGTTAGTGAATGGTCAGTTAAGTAAACTAACTTACTAATAATTAAACATGAGAGTGTAAGATGGTATAATTAATTTAAAACAAAAAATTTACCATAATGTTATTGCAACAAAGAAACAAAGACCTAATTTTGTTATTTATGTTTCGGACTATTAATCAGGAAGTAATTGTTAGTTTTCCTGATGTTAATTAGATATTGACTTCCAGATAAGGCAATGAACTTTCAAGATGTTTTCTGTCTTCATTATTCAAGATGTCATATTTTAATGTCTCCTTGACAATTTCATCCTTAATATTCACTGTGCAGAAAACATAATCAATAGTTGCCTATTTCCAATGACCCACATGTATTTTGAAATAGGAACAGTTTAGGTTTGATGAAAGGAAGAACTTTATGAATGTGAAAGAATTTTGTGAATGTGAAAATTTGGAAATGAGCATGTAGAATTGTTTTTCAGAGGCATTTAAAGAATAGGATGGTTATTCTAGGATATATTGATATCATTCTTTGATACGGATAATTTATTAGGAAAAGAATAATAATATTAACAATCATATTAGGGAAGAATTATTTGTTAAGAAAATAATATGATTAAAGGTAATGATGATTATAATAATACATGAAGGTTAAATGATTATGAAGAACTAGGGGTAAACAAATATTATATAAAATCCTATGGGAGATATGACTGTAACAGTTGAGAAAAAAGATATAAAACATTTTTTTAAAGAGACTAGCTTTATAAACATTCAAATTTAGAGCAAAGAGAACAAGTCAATTACATTAACAAGGAGCATAAATGCCTTGTTAGAGAGAGCATATTGAATCAATCAGAGTTAGTATGCTGGCTAATATGTCATCTTTTGATTGGTTTCTCCATTATGGGCCTATCAAGGTTAATTTTGTGTGTGTTTCGACTTTCCACAGGTTATTGGTTTGTCTTTTCATCCACAGCAGAGCTCAAAATGAGCACAGCTTCCCCACAGAGCGAGTGCTATGAGCAATGTAGCAGTTCATTTGCTTCAAGATCTTCTTCCCACTACCAGGTGTGTTACTCGACATGAGGCCAAGAGTGTGGGCTATTTTCACTGTGAAAAGACAGCAGTGAAATCGGAAATATTAGCATGTGGTATGAATATAAGTCACTCTCACTGTGGTTGTATCCAGCTCTCCTCTGCACGATGTGCCTTTTTCAAGCTCAAAATAAATGGGTCATTTTTTTTTCTTCCTTTAAATCCCTTTCCTGGATTAAATTTTTCAAATGCAAAATCTGTTTAAGGCCAAAGTAAACCTACTAACTTCTGTTGCTTAGAATTCTAAAACATGGCCTATGGCATGGATAATAAAGAGTAATTAGAGTATGTATTAATAAAATAGAGTGTGAAAATTGGCATTATTTCAATTTACAAAATTGCTACTTTTAAATATTTATCCTAAATTTGCCATGATGTTCAAAGGAATGGGATACTGCAGTACCAGGCTATATCTATGAACTCTAATTTTACACTTTTACAATCTACTTGCTACCAACATGTAATATGACTGTGTGCTTCTAACAAATAATATTGATAAAATTGTGACATGAAAACTTTCCCTACATGAGGATTATATATTTGAGCAAATAATAAAAAATTAAATCAATCATTTGCCAGATGTCAAAATATTTTACATCAATATTTTGAAACATTTCTTATTTTTAAGATATTGTTGGACACTTTATATTTATTATCAGTGGTTGACTTTAGTTATATTTTGCATGTGACATAATTGAATAAATTACAGTGGACTCAAAGGCATTTGTTATTGTCCCTGCAAAGCCAGTCTAATTTCATTTTATGTTCTTCATTATTAGCATTAGTGATCATTTCTCAGTTTCTCCTTAGAATATTAACTAAGAAGATTTGCTGCTAATATTATGGCAATTGATTTTTAAAAGTGTTTCCTTTATAAAAAAAATATAGCATTCGTATTATTTTTCTTTTGTCATTTAATTTCCATTGTTTGAACGAATGAATGTTATATCTTATATGAGCACCAGGAATTAAATAATAATTTTATTTTCGATTGAAGATAATTATTCAATTGGTTTCCTATCCTTTTCTTTTTCACAATGAATTGTGTCAATGGTAACTTTTCATACCACTTTTTAAAGTAAGCTTCAGCAAAAAACAGAGAATATATCAGAAAATTGGTTAAGAAAACATATATATTATATGAGTCTGTATATACACTTACATATACAATATACACATTCACACATAATTTCAAAGGGAAAATAGTCATATATTTTATAGCAAGTTTCAGTTTATATGGTCTTAAATTATAATAAACCAAAAGGTATCACAAACTTAAGATAATAGGTGTTTAAAATTCTTTACTGCATCAAAATAACTTTAGAAATATTTTGGTATAAAATTGAGGTATGCAGGATAAGAAATCGGTGGATAGGGAATTAGTTAATATAATTTATTAGTATTTTCAAATAGACAAAAATTACATATAACTTTTAAGCCAAATTTTAAAGAAGGTAAATATTTTTTTGTAATTCTCTAATACCAACATTCACTTACCCTTGTCCCTACCCTTTTTAGTATAACTTTTGGCATTTATTTTTTCATAATTTCTTTTTCCTCTGGGCACTTGACTAGGCCTCACTTCATCTGAACTCCCTTTCCTGTTTCAGGACAGAGATAAAATCTTCCCAGACAATGATCCAGTAAATGAGAATTTCACATCAATTCCCCCATTCCAGCTCACCTACCTGGAAACTAAGACCACCACTTACCATTCAAAGTTTATTAGCATCTTCGGTTTTCCCTTTATTAAAATTGTATGTACTATAATGGCTGTGGGCAATGTTAGGTCAGCATTCTTGGTGACTCATGCTGTATTAAGAGCAGTGCTACTAGTTTGATATACTGTATTTCTCAGGATCCTTTCAAATTCAAATTTGAAATTAACTTAGGTGATAAGAAAGGAAATTGATTGGCTTTCTGAATAGTGGAGTCCACCTATGGAGTCAGGCACATCTGGATTCAGGGGTTCAAATCATGATATTGGTATTACCTTTTAATTTTCATTCTTTTTGTTGGGTTTTATTCCCCCAAAAGCTTTCTTCAGTACGTCGAAGAAATCAGATACCAATAGTCACAGATTCAGATCCTCTCTGAAGTCACACTTAAAAAATATGTAAATATAAATATATAAGAATACATATGAATTTTATAAATAATTATAAATATAAGCACAATTATATATATAAGCATAAAATAAAACTACCCATTTTAACTCTTTTAATACCCATAACAACCCAGTGAGAAAGGTGGTATATTTTTTAATCTCAATTTTAGATATGAGGAAACTGGAACACAAAGAAGTTTAAGTAATTTTCTCAAGCCTACCCATCTCCATAGTGAGGGACCCAGGATCCCAATCTAAGGATTCTGACATGAAGACCAATACTCTACATAGAAGGATAGAGATGATCTGTGATTTCTCAGCATTATTTACGATTAGTTGTGTCTCTATGCCTGAATTGATCACTCTAGGCCCTGAAATGGAGCAATAAGTTACCAGAAAAGACCCATGGCAGATAACACAAAAACAGCAGGTGCTGTGAAATCACTAATCAAACTTTTACTTCCTCAGTGTTGAGTAGCCTCTCCTAGGTTACCATGAGTCTGGGAGTGAATGGAGCTGCTGCATTCATAGTCCCATCATATATAGGTGATAGATGAGTAATGTGTAATTTCTCCAAAGCAAAACAGTTTTCACAAAAGAAAAAACTAGCCTCTGAATACTGTGGTGACAAAAAATAATATTTATTATTTTCAGCTGTTAAACACTCACAAACCTGTGGTGATTTTTAAATATGTCTACATATTCTTTGACATTACTCTCTTCAAAAGATTTTTCTCACCTAAATCATGAACTTTGTGATTCACATGCAATGACTAGAATGTGGTGAAAGTGAAAGTATATAGGACTTTTGGATGGAGTTATACAAGGCATTGCAGTTTCTTCCTCACGTACTCTCTCTTGGATCACTTGCTTTGAGGGAAACTAGCAGCCAAGTTGTGAGAACACTCAAGCAACCTTATAGAGAGGACCATGTGGCAGGGAATCAAGGCCTCCTGCCAACAATAACATGACTAGTCAGTTATCTTCTAAAGAGATTAAGACAAGAAAAACTTTGTTTTACATCTTACCACGTTCTTATAATTTTTGTTGTTCTTCAGTTCCTGGGTAGCTCTACATTTTTATCTGGTATCATTTTCTTTCTGCCTGAGGAACTTCCTTTAACATTTCTTATAGTTGAGTTCAGATGGAAATGACATCTTTGCATTTGTGTTTATTTAAAAAGGCTTTCTGGCTAAGCACGGTGGCTCACGCCTGTAATGCCACCACCTTGGTAGGCTGAGGTGGGCACTTGAGGTCAGGAGTTCGAGACCAGCCTGGACAACATGGCAAAACTCCTTCTCTACAAAAAATACAAAATTAGCCGGGCATGATGGTGCTTGCCTGCAGACCCAGCTACTCAGGAGGCTGAAGCATGATAATTGCTTGAACCTGGGAGGTGGAGGTTGCAGTGAGTGGAGATCATGCCACTGCAATCCAGCATGGGTGACAAAGTGAGACTCTGTCTCAAAAATAAATAAATTAAAAAAAGGCTTTCTTTTGCTTTCATTGTTCAAAAAGAGGCAATTTTTTTTTTTTTTGAGACAGACTTTCACTCTTGTTGCCCAGGCTGGAGAGCAATGGTGCTCCCTCAGCTCACTGCAACCTCCACTTCCTAGGTTCAAGTGGTTCTCCTGCCTCAGCCTCCCAAGTAGCTGGGATTATAGGCATGCACCACCATGCCAAGCTAATTTTTTGTGTTTTTAGTAGAAACGGGGTCTCTCCATGTTAGTCAGGCTGGTCTTGAACTCCTGACCTCAGGCGATCCACCCACCTCGGCCACCCAAAGTGCTGGGATTATAAGTATGAGCCACCATACTTGGCAAAAGAGAGGCATTTTTAATTTTTATCCTGATTGGTGTTTGTTGAGCTTATAGGAGTTGTGGGCTTATATTATTCATTGAATTTGGAAATTTTTTAGCTATTAATTTTAAATGTTTTCTCTTTACTCCTCTTACCTCTCTACCAACTGCATTCTTGGACTACAGTTACATAAACACTAGATCAGCATATTTCCATATATTATGTTCACTATTTTTGTAAATGGTTCAATATGGATAATTTCGATGATTTTATCTTCAAATTCAGGGATCATTTTTTCTGCACTGCCTACTGTGTTGCTCCTCTCATCTTGCATATTTTTCATTTATTACATTGTTATTCCATATCTAGTTCTATTTTGGGTCTTTCTTTGAAAAAAAAATCTCATTTACCACTTCCTCATGATTGTTTTCCTCTACAATCCCTATCTTAAAGACAAGCATATTTATATTAGATGTTTAACATCACTGTCTTCAAATTTTATCCCTGTATTTCTTGCTCCATTTTATTAATTGATTTGTCTCCTAATTATAGATATATTCATTTTTTTTTGGATGCTTGGTAATCTCTTATTGTTGTTGGACATTGTGAATTTTCTGTTGTTGCTTGTTGCATTTTGTTGATACTGACAATAAAATATTTTTGATATACATATTAGAACATATGTAAATATATGTATATGAATAGATATATATCAAGAAAGAAATTCAAAAGTTACATCCATACTACATATATAGTCAATTGATTTACAACAAAGACAATAAGGCAATTTAATGTGAAAGGATAGTCTTCAACAAATTTTACTGGAACAGTAGGATATCCTTAAGAAAATAACAAATATCAACCTTTTTTCAAGTTGATATACAAAAACAAACTCAAAATAAATCACTTGGCCAAATGTAAAGAGTAATGCTATCAAACTCCTGGAAGAAAATGTGAGAAAATATCTGTGTGGCCTTGACTTGGACTTTCCCAAAAAGGAAATATTTTTCTCCTTTACAGATACCACTATCAAAATTAAAAAGCAAGCCACAGATAAGAACAAGTATTAACATACATATAGACAACTAGATTTTATCGAGAATATATACAGAACTTTTACAACTTAAAAATAAGATAAATCCAATAAAATGAACAAAGGATTTGAAAATACACTTTCTAAAGAAAAATATACTTTATAAATGTTTTAAATGATGAAGACGGTCAAATTATTAATGAACGTGCAAATTTAAAATAAGTCACAATTAGATACATACATAGTACAGTGGCAAAAATTAAAAAGTGATAAAAGTCAAAGGTAGCAAAAACGTAGAAATTTAAAAATCTGCTACACTATGAATGGTGATATAAATGGTCCAAACATATGAAAAAGTTTAACAGTTTCTAATAAAAGTAAACATATACCTACCATATAACCCACCTATTCTACTCAAAGGCATTTACCCCTAAAAAGAAATTAAAAATATGCCTGTACAAGTATTTGTTTACAAATATTCACAGCAGCTTTTTTTTTTTTAAACAATAGTCAAAAGTGGGAACAACCCAAATGTTCATCAGCTGGTAAATAGCCAAAACTATTGTGATATATTGTGATATATCCATATAATGAAATACCTCTCCCCAAAAAAATGGAATAAACTTCTCATACATAGGCCGTCTGTGATGATGGATCTTAAAATCATGTTAAATTGACGTTAAAGACATCAAATAAAAATAAATTATGTTGTATATACTTTATGTAAAATTTTAGAAATGAAAATTGATCTAGGGTGAAAAACTAGTTCATGGTTGTCTGGGAATGAGTGGCATGAGGAATAGAAAGCCAAGGTGAACAAAGAACTTCTTGGAGATTTCTGTGTCTAGAATTTGGTGGTGATTTTAAAGGAATGTATGTCTGTTGCATTTGTCAAAGTTTAAGTGTACGGAATTTATTGCATAACATTTATTCTTCATTATATTTATTTAAAAAGAGATATATGTGTGTAATAAATCAACAAAACTGTGAACAATGGAAGATTACAAGAATAATGGTGAGAAAAAAACAAAAAAGAAAGCAAGAAAACTACTTTGTTCTGATCAGTTATCAAAAATTATTTTTGAAAATGGAAACCATTCTGCTTTCTACATAATATAGATTTGTAAATTTACACAGGGATCTTCCATTGTCAATAATTTATAGGTATCTTTTTCTTTTATATCAGCTTAGATATTAATTTTCTTTTTTCAAGAAAGTAATAAGACAATTCGAAAAATTTCTAACCTCTGTTCAAGGCGCCAACATGATGATAGGGTACTGCAGTTAGTTCATAGTAGGTAATTGTATTTTGTTGGCCTAGTCTGATCATTCTCTAGTTCATATTGAAAGAAATAAATTTGCAGCATAGATAAAACTGTGAATCTAGCAGAGAACACAGTGTATCCAGTTCATAAATTTGTGCACACATACAATAGTATTAAAGTTGTAAAATACTATAGTGGATCCACCTTTTCTTAGATTATGACATATTTACAAATGGTAATTTTTTCTAGAGATGCGCTGTGACTACAGTCTGCATTTGCTCCACTGCCTAGAGGAAAAGATGCATCTAATTTATCTTGATTTAGACTTAATTCTTTCTCTGTGAATTTCATTCTCTATGAACACCAAAGCAAATATGGAGAATTGATTTTCAACAGGATAAAATACATAGTCTGCAAACTTGGAAATGATATGAAGTACAAAACTGAATATTTTTGGGAAAATCTTTGCGATGAAGTCACATTATCCATATGTCAGTAAATAAGATTTAGAAAAAAATCATGTAAATTCATGTAAATACTAAAGCATACTGTTGTAGTATTGAAATTGCTACAACAGGAATTCACAAATATATAATTATAGCTATAACTCTCTTCTTATCTACTGAGGCTTATGGTAGCATGCACATTTGGCCACTCCATTAAATTGCAAGTTGGATACAGATTTGCCACATATGGAATGGGAGTTTATGGGAAAAGAACATATTTGGTTTAGGAGAGAATATCTGTATGACTCTCTACAAAGCAGTGATTCACAGAATTTTACAAAGGAACTCAGAAGTTTGCTTTTTCAAAATTTCTACTATTCTCTCACTCCTTGCATTTCTAGAATGTTTTCTACATGACAAATATATTAATTCATCATCTGAATTAACACTCCATGTTGGAGAGTTTATGCAGCTAATATTTATTGAGTGTCTTCCATGTACCAGGGAATAAAAGATTTTTACATTCATTAACACTGATAGAGCTCTCACAGCAAATTACTTTACAACATAGTAACTCATTTATTCTTCAAAACACCCTGTAGAATAGGTAGCATTAAAATCATTTCTCACATGATGAAACCGCTTGTAATTGGGCCGGTGGTGATTTAAGGTGAGGTGATCTGTTTTCAGTGACTTTGCTTTTTCACTCTACTTCCTCATGATAGACTATGTGTTTATACATGTGTCTTTATTTTTTATTTTTATTTTTTCTAAGTTGAAAAACAAAAATTGTGTAGATTTATGTGTACAATGAAATGTTTTGTCATATGTATATTTTATGGAAGGATTAAATTAAGCTAATTAACATATTTATCACCTCAGGTACTTAACCTTTGTGTGTGTGTTGAGAACATTTAAAATCTATTCTTAGCAATCAATTATGTAATGTGTCATTATTAACTGTAGGCACCCTGCTGTATAGTAGACCCCAAAAACTTATATCTCCTAAATGAAAATTTGCATCATTCGAATGACATCTCCCCATTCTGAGCCCCCACCAGCCCTTGATAACCACCATTCAACTCTCTGCATTCCATTTTACATACTGTATATCATTAAATACTGACAATAATATTACTTTTCCCAGAGACTACTGTGATACAATGACTAGAACACAAGACAGAATATCAGCATTTGAGAGATGTCTCCCACTTATTGTGTGATACTATGCAAATTAATCCTAATCTTAATCTCTCAGCTTATTTTCCTTATATATAACATGAGGAAAAGCAATGCCTTGTCTTCCTTTGGGAGAAGTAAGAAAGGTTAAAGGAAATTGATTGTTAAAATGCATTTGAAGTATCATGTTATATCTTATACATATCAGTGCTAAATACATGCTTCTATTAATGTGAGACACAGTTCTTAAAATTGTAGGAATCTTATCTCAGGGATAATAGATTTTAAACTTGTTGCCAATGAAAAAATAAAGTTTTCTTTAAAATGAACTGTTGATATTAAGCTAGGCACAGTTTTACATCACTCACAGATAATTGTTTGAGTGGTAGGTTAAGTGTCATTTTGGGAAGGGTGTGTGCAAATTCTAGATTTCATTTTGGAATTAATTAATTAATTTGCCAGAGGACTATTCAACTCCAGCAATGTGAATTGCAGAAATCTAAATAATCCCAAATAGTCTTAGCATCAACAATAAGTAGAACAACTACTTCTTATATGGTTTTTCCCCTCCCTAATAGAAACAATAATATTGCCTTCCAAGCAGTGAACTATGAAGAACAGTAAAACACCTTAATTTGATAGCTCTGTCCGTTGTGTACTTTTTCATGTATAATGCTTGAATAAGATAGAATCAAGGGATTAATAGAGGAGGTAGATTCCATTTCTTTTAAGGATAGCGATAAAAATCTCACTACATTTTAAATGTCTTATCTATAAAGACTGTGATAAACCATTTTACTTTCTCCTCCTTCTGAAATAATAAGCTACATTCTCTTTTATATTTTATTGTTTGCAGCTCTAACAGGAGAATGTTCATTACATTATCATATATCTGAATTGAAAAAAAATCTCCAAATTCTACATTTAATTTTTTTGGTCAAGTTTTAAAGAATCACTACCCAATGCATAGACTGACTTTAACCAAACTGAATTTTCTGTGAGGTTTTAATAATTAACAGTAACACTTCATTTTTTATGCTATTAAAGATGGGGTTCCAGTGTTCAGAAGAGGGTATCTGAAGTGGAGGCTAAGTTGTGATTTGGCTGCAAACAATAAGAAAAAGTCTGAGGTGAGTTACTAAGTTTTCTTCCCTTGAAAAAGGTAGTAATTTACAAAAATTTATACGTTGTTATTAAAACACAATAAAAATGGTGCACACAGTTAAAATGTTTGAAGTCATATATCAACTAAAAATAGCTATTATCTTTGCTATCAATTGAATCATATTTACATTACATATTAACTGAAATAATCAAAAGGAAAAAACTGAAAAAATACAGTCAAGATAGATAAAATACTTTGAAATATGACAGTATGTTTAAAGAATAATTAAAAAGATTAATCCTTTTTTAAAAAAATATGATGTTCTTGTCAAAATTAAAATAAAATTCACTTTTATCTATATGGTATGCAGAATGATAACCTTCCTCCCCAAAATACCATGCCTTTATTATCAGAATTTGAGATGATGTCACCTTAAGTGGCAAAGGGCATTTTGCAGATGTGAATAAATTAAGCATTTTGTGATGGGACGGTTATGCTGGATTATTTTCATAGTTCCAAAGTCATTACAAGATTTCTTACAAGGGGAAGAGGAAGGCAGGAGAGTGAGAAGAAGTATGAAGGCAGAGGCTGGAGTGACGCAACTGCTGACTTTGAAAAAGACAGGAGCCTAGGTGATAAGAAAGCTCGAAAAGTCAGGGGACAGCTTTCCCCCTAGAGTCTGCAGAAGGAATCAAGCTTACCAACACTTTCATTGTAGTCCTATGAGACTCATTTTGAAATTCTGAACTCCAGAGCTACAAGAGAATAAATTTGTGTTTTGTTAAACTGCTAAGTTTGTGGTAATCTGTTATAGCAGCAATTTAAAAAAACACCTAGTATAATGCAGGAGGAGAGTGTAAGTTTAGTCCTAGGCTATAAATTCATTGAATACTAAAATGATCTCAACATTAATTCTTCTATGAATCATAAATATACTAATTTTAAACACTTATTGAATGCAGATGCCTTTATTTAGGGATTTGGCGATGAGTCTTAGCTCTCTTAGAATTATATAAACTGTTCCATTAAAACTCTTTATTATTGGAAAAATGTGCCAATATGGCTAGCTTAGAAGCAGCTAGTGTGCACCACTCTCATAAGAGAGGAAACAGATCTTCCAGTGGATTGTTCAGGAGGTCATGTTGGGATTCATCAAGGGAGCAACAGAAACCCACGGAGTGCAGAGAGGAGCAAGGTGGGACAGCTGCCCACCCAGGATTGGCGCAGAACTAGAAAAGGCTCACTACTGTGGGGAAGGAGTGAGTGAGAGCTCCTGGGAATCCACACTTCTGCCACAGATCTTTGCAATCCTGGAAACAGGAGATCCTCCTTGATGCCCTTGACCTCTAGACGGACATAGAGATCTGCCTGGAGCTTGGGCAAACCCACTGCTCAAGCCAAAGTGGGGCCCCGTGGTTCTTGGATCCCTGGGCACCTGAGCAGCTGCTATGGTAGCCCTGCCAACAAGAGAGGTCAGGCTCTCTCACAGGCCCCTAGGATGGAGGCTGCATTCGTGGTGCTGAGAAGTAGATGGACTAAATGCCTCACCTCTGCTGCACCCCACCAGGAAAGGCCCACTGGCCTGGAACCCCACTGCAGCTACTCTACCTCTGCCTAAGTACTCTTGCTGGTGGCAGCTCTGCATTTCTCTTGGATGGTGCTCCACATCCAAGCGGCTCCTGCCACCTGGCCTCTACTGCTACTGCCCTTAGGCTGGGAAGAGAGCAAAGAGCCCGAGAACTGTCACAGGTCTCCAGCATACTGCAGCTGCCATACAGAAAGGTGGCCAGACTGTTTTCCACATGAGTCCTGAGTCCCTGCCCCTACTTTCCTTCATGAGGCAAGGCCTCCCAGCTTGGGCCCCAGTGTAGCTGGGTGGAACTCCCAGAGACAACTGACAAACACTCTGCCATTGCCACAGCTGCACTGCAGGCTCTGGATCCTCTAAGTCTAGGGAAGGAACAAAGAGCCTGATTGCTTTGCTTGCACCTCCAGCACACTGCAGCTACCCTCAGGAGAGGAGACCAGGCTGTGTTTCTGTGAGCCCTTGTGCCCCCACTCTTCACCAGGCAGAGATCCCTGGCTTGGGCCCATAGTGCAGTCTCTGTACCCTTGGTTGATTACTTCAATCAGCCGTGATTCCGTGTTCCCCTGGGCTGGAGACTCCAGAATCAACGGACAAGTATTCTGACATTGCCTCCACAGTGGTCCCTACTCCTGCTTCCCCCAAGCTGGGGAGGGAACAGAAAGTTTGAGCTCCCCCGAAGGCTGTGGTGGTAGCTTGGAATTGCCAAGCTGAGGTTTGTGAACAGCACTTGAGCAGAAGAGGAGCCAGCACTGTAAGAGCACTGGAAAAGCTGAGTCTCAGGATTGTGCAGTCTGCTATGGGAGTGGAGCATGCCTTCCTCTCAGGGCTGGCCCTGAAAGTGCCTCTGCTTGAGGAAGCACCATGGCCCAAACACTTGACAAAATAAATGAATGTACAGTGCCAGTGATTGGAGGGGCTCCCCCAGTGCCCAGGAGCTGACTTGGTGACGGGATCTCCTCTCTTTCCACTGCACTGCAGAGCAGGAATGCAAATGCCAGGAAATACAAAAAGGTCACGTGGCTGAGTAAAAGCTGATTTACTGGCCATGACTCTTAAGCATCATCTACTGGATTGCAGCACAAACTACAACAAAAATATGTTGCTAATATCTCTCACTATGAAACAAACGGCAAGAATCAGCCAACAAGGCCCTGCACAGTTCCTGGGCCATCTGAAAACATGTAGAAATGAAGCGAATTTTCTATACTCAGCTTACACCTTACTTAAAAGGAACACTAACTCTCCCATATGAGAAAAAAATCAGCCCAAGAACTTTGGCAATCCAAAAGCCAAAGTGGGCTGGGTGAGGTGGCTCACGCCTGTAATCCTAACACTTTGGGAGACCAAGGCGGGTGGATCATGGGGTCAGGAGATCGAGATCATGCTGGACAACATGGTGAAACCCTAAAAATACAAAATCTACTAAAAATACAAAAAAAAAAAAAATCTCGGCGTGGTGGCGCACGCCTGTAGTCCCGGCTACTCGGGAGGGTGAGACAGGAGAATTGCTTGAATGAAGGAGGCAGAGATTTCAGTGAGCCAAGATCGCGCCACTGCACTACAGCCTGGGTGACAGTGTGAGACTCCGTCTCAAAAAAAAAAAAAAAAAAAAAAAAAAAAGCTGAAGTCTCTTAATACCAGCAAATGAGCCCACTAGCTCCCCAGAAATGGCTCTTAACCAGTCAGAATTCAGTATCTGAATGATGAGGAAGCTCATTGAGATTCAGGAGGAAGGTGAAAACCAATCCAAGGAATCCAGTAAAATAATCCAAGAGTTGAAAAACAAAATAGTCATTTTTAGAAAGAATCAAAGTGAATTTCTAGGGCTGAAAAGTTCTCTACAAGAATTTAATGATGCAATGGAAAGTATTAACAGCAGAAAAGGCCAAGCTGGGGAAAGGATCTCAGAACTTGAACACTAGATGTTTGAATCAAGTAAGTCAGAAAATATTTTTTTTAAAAAACAGAGAATTAAGAAAAATGAACAAACCTTTGAGAAATATGGGACTATGTAAACAGATAAAATCTATGATTCATTGGCATTCTTGAGAGAGAAGAAGAGAGAATAAATAACTCAGGAAATATATTTATGGATATAGTTCAGAAAAATTTCCTTAATCTTGCTAGATATGTTGACATGCAAATTTGAGAAATACAGAGAACCCTGGCTAGATACTAAGCAAAATGACCATACTCAAGCACACAGTCATCAGATTCACCAAGGTCAACACAAAAGAGTAACTTTTTAAAAAAATTTCCATCTTTTAAGTTCAGGGGTACATGTGCAGGATGTGCAGGTTTGTTACACAGGTAAATGTGTGCCATGGTGGTTTGCTGGACAGGTCATCCCATCACCTAGATATTAAGCCAAGTATCCATTAACTATTCTTCCTGATCCTCTCCCTCCTCCCACCCCCTGCCCTCTGAAAATCCCTAGTGTGTGTGT
>CAUYLG010071069.1:0-10819 GCA_963573385.1 Cacajao melanocephalus
TGGCTTCCACTGTTTCTCCCTGTCTTTTGGGCCCGGGGGGGCTGCACTTCCCCTTTGTTCTGGTTTTGTCTACCAGCGTGGCAAACTCTATAAAACCCTGTTTTTAATAAAAAAAAAAAAAAAAAAAAAAAAAAAAAAAAAAAAAGCTGGGCATGGTGGCAGATGCCTGTAATCCCAGCTACTCAGGAGGCTGAGGCAGGAGAATCACTTAAACCAGGAGGTGGTGGTTGCAGTGAGCCAAGATCATGCCACTACACTCCAGTCTGGCGACACTGCAAGACTGTCTCAAAAAATAAAGATAAAAAATATATTTTTAAAAAAGGCAATTAAGGTTAAATGAGGTCTTAAGTATAGGTCCTAACGTGAAAGGAGTAGTGTCTTTATAAAAAGAGAAAGAAACACCAGGAGTACATGTGCACAGAGAAAAGGCCGTAGAAAGAGGCAGCAAGAGGGCAGCCCTCTGCAAGCCACAGGGAGAGGTCTCAGAGGAAACCAATCCTGCCAACACTTTGACCTTGAACTTCCATTTTCCAGAGCTCTAAGAAAGTAGATTTCTGTTGCTTAAGCCAACCAGTCTGTGGTATTTTGTTATGGCAGCCCTAGCAAAATACAAGAGGGAGCCAGCAGGAAGGCAAAACTGGTTTAAAGGAAGCTGGAAGAAAGTGATCTATATAGTCAGTGATAAAAGAGCATTCTGGAATAAGATTGCTAAATGAGATACACAACTAGGTCCTTGAGGTCTATAAAACTATAATCTTTGTGATTACTTTCTTAGACAGGAGTCATTTGCATCTTAGTTTTCTACAAGTTGATGTTCTTTTTTGTTTGCTTATTTTGAGATGGAGTTTCGCTCTTGTCACCCAGGCTGGAGTACAATGGCGCAATCTCAGCTCCCTGCAATTTCTGCTTCCCAGGTTCAAGCAATTCTCCTGCCTCAGCCTCCTGAGTAGCTGGGATTACAGGCGTGTGCCACCACGCCTGGCTAATTTTTATACTTTTAGTACAGACAGGATTTCACCATGTTGGCCAGGCTGTCTCGACCTCCTGACCTCTGGTGGCCCACCCACCTCAGCCTCCCAAAGTGCTGGGGTTACAAGTGTGAGCCACTGCACATGGCTGTTTATTTTTTAAAATTATTTATTTATTTATTGTTTATTGACTTTTAAAAATTGGCATTCTTGAGACCTAATTAATAGCAAATAATAGGTCAGGCATAGTCACATTGTACTAGAACAGAGTTTCTCAATGGTGACTGTTTATGATATTTTCTACTGATTATAGTCATGTGCTGCACATTGCTGTTTCAGTCAGTGATGGACCGCATATATGATAATGGTCCCCTAAGATTATAATATATTTTTACTATACTTTCTCTGTGCTTAGATATGTTAGATACCTAAACACTTACCACTGTAGTATAATTGACTATAGTATTCAGTATGGTAATACGCTGTGCAGGTTTGTAGCCTAGTAGCAATAGGCTAGACTAGCCTAGGCATATACTAGGCTAGACCATGTAGGTTTGTTTAAGTATACTCTGTGATGTTCACAAGATCACAAAATCACCTAGTGATACATTTCCTAGAGCGTGTTCCTATTGTTAAGCAACACATGGCTAACTCTCTGTTGTGGTTGTCCCACGGATTTTAAGGTGTTAGCAGTGTTCTTAGTCTTCACCCACTAGATGGCAGTAGTATCTGCTCTGCCATTCAATTGTGACAAAAATGTCTCCAGACATTGTGAAAAGGTCCCCTAAGGAGTAAAATTGCCCCTGATTGAGGACCACTATTCTAGTCTAACTTTGAATTAAATATCCAAAACAATCTTTTTGTCTTATTTCCAAGTTTTAGATAATTTTCATAACAGTGTTCAAATCCCTGTTCTGCCCCTCACTACCTTTGTGTCCTTGGTCTATTTTTAACCTATCTGAGTTTCAATTTCTTCATCTGTAAATTAAAGCAAATACTTCTTTACCTCAGAGATTTCCACCAGGATTAAGTGAATTAGTGTGTGCAAAACACACACATCAGCAAATGCTAGCCCCACACTTGGCTTCATGGTTGGTCATGGTGTCTTTTAAGAGGCATGTTTATACACCTGTGGTCACAGAGGGCAGAGAGCACGCCTGGGGCCACTTTGGTTGGCCAGGCACACACATCCAGGTCTGGGCTTTCAGGGGATTATAGGCTGGTGCAGATCACCGAGAAGCCAGGACCCTGCAGCTGAGCTGGGCACCTCCCTTCACACTCTAGGCAGGACAGAGGAGTGGGTGGCCTTGATAAGAGTTAGGGGAGAAGAGGGGGGGCCAGTACCCCTTCCTTCACCCTTGGCCATGACTGCATTGCCAGTTCTCTTCTCTGTCCCTAACCTGATGCAATTATCAGCCCCATCACTACTTTCTTCCAGTGCTCAGGGACCTGATGCCCCTTGCTGGAGGAACACTTGCCTTCTCTCTTGCCTTGGACAATATGGTACCAGAATATAAGGTCAGGAATTTTACATGAAAGTATAACTGGCATCTTCATTGCTATCCTTCTGCCTTCCACATCTACTATTCAGAGGTGAGCTTGTTGATGAAATGAACTAATTTATGTGTGTATTGTTAAAATAGGTTGCGTCTTGGTAGGCATTGAGAGAAAGAGAGCTTTGATGGCCCTCAAAGTTGTCACGGGGAGACAACCGCCTTTACCTGGAAAACCACTTTAAGATCAGCCTAGATCACTCTATGGGACTGCATTGCTCAGCAGAGAACATCCATATCTGGGGGCCTGGGACTCTGGAAAGGATTGTTTTGGGGTTTCAGAGTGGTTCAGCCTAAGGGGGCACAGCCCTCTCCCATCTGTGGGGGATAATTGCTCTGCATTCCCTGCTTTTTTTTTTTTTTGAGATGGAATTCTGCTTTTTCGCCTAGGCTGGAATGAAGTGGCACGATCTCGACTCACTGCAACCTCCATCATCTGGGTTCAAGCAATTCTTCTGCCTCAGCCTCCTAATGGCTGGGATTACAGGTGTGTACCACCATGCCTGGCTAATTTTTGTATTTTTAGTAGGGACAGGGTTTCGCCATGTTGGCCAGGCTGGTCTTGAACTCCTGTCCTCAGGAGATTCACCTACCTCAGCCTCCCAAAATGCTGGGATTACAGGCTTCAGGAGTAAGCCATCACACCTGACCCATTCCCTGCTTATTAGAACACTAACTAAGGCAGACTAGGCCGGCAGCTCTGAACCAGACACTGTTGCAGAGTGGAGATGTCACTACTTACAGGGAAAGGAGAATCAGGCCAGAGCATTCACATAGTGTCTTCTCTCCAGGCTTCTCAGCTCCCCTATTTCATCCCAGCCTGTCTGGCTTTGCTGAATGAAAGCTCTATGAATGTCACTAATCTGTGATGATTGTGACTTCCCAGTAATGCTAAATGCTGCAGTAGGCAGTAGGGAGCCGGTGGGATGAGGTGGGAGTTATGTGGCATCAGGGGGAGGCTGTATGCAAAAGAGAGGGTGACCAGTCCTAAACCCATCACACTATTGGTAGACCTCAGGCAAGAAGACCTGAACCTCCCTGGATTTCAGTTTCCTCATAGACTGAAATGGGGATACAAACAGTCTTGTTTTCCTCCTAGATTGTGAGAATCAACTACAAACATTTTTAGAAAGTGGAAGCAGGACTTATGCTATGATATTCTGAGTGGGAACTCAGGCTAATTTCTTATGGTGGCACATCACTCACCATTTAACAAGTATTAATGAGGCCCTACTGTGTGTCAGGCACTGTCCTAGGTGCTGATTATACAACAGTGAACAAGACAGGCAAACATCCTTTGCTTCTTATGTTCTATTGCAGGGACATGGACCATAACAAAATAACTAAGTTAAACAATGTGTTAGAAACAGGGTGTCTCATGCTTGCAATCTCAGCACTTTGGGGGACTGAGGCAGAAGGATTGCTTGAGCCTAGGAGTTCAAAACCAGCCTGGGCAACATATATTTCTATAAAAAACAAAAAAATTAACCAGGTTTCGTGGCATGCGCCTGTAGTCCCAGCTACTCAGGAGGCTGAGGTGGGAGGATCACTTGAGCCTGGGAGGTCAAGGCTACAGTGAGCTATGATGGTGCCGCTGCAACTCCGGCCTGGGTAACAGAGTAAGGCCCTATCTCAAAAACCAAACAAACAATGTGTGTGTTGGTCATCAGTGTTACGGAGAAAAAACAAGGATGAGGGAGAAGAAGTGCAGTAGCCAGCTTCCAAACGGGCCCTGACCCCTTGGGATTCCATCCCTCATGTAGTCCCTCCCACACTGTACCAGGGTTGGTCTCTGAGACCAATAGTAGGTGACCCAGGTGATAGTCTCTCCTGTCTGAGATCAGATTACAGAGGCCTGCGGCTCTCCCTCTCTCTGATCACTCACTACGTGGGAGCTGGTTGCCATGCTGTCAGAATCTATGGAGAGGCCCCCATGAGGACCTCCGGCACACAGCCCAATTCAGCAAGGACATGAGCGAGCTGGAAGTGGGTCCTCTTGCCCTAGATGACTGCAGCCCTGACCAACAGCTGACTACAACCTCACAAGTAACCCTGAGCCAGAACCTTGGAGAAAGCCTTTTTCTCATGTCCTAGAGTTGAGAATGTAGATTGAATGCGGTCTGTGCTATGGCTACTGTTATTAGGCACTGTGTGAAGTGCTTTATGTACACTCTCGTTTAATCCTAATAGCCGTACTGAGGGTACCATTATTATCTGCATTTTACACAATAAGGCTCAGAGGCTAATTCAGCTTTCCAAATCCTCCAGCTAATAAGCACCCAAGCTGGGGCTCAAACTTGGGCGTTTTAGCTGTGCTGCCATTCTACCTCTCCCTTGCTGTTTCCAGATCAGCCTTGGGACATAACACTAACACACCTTCCCTTTCATTTAATCTCTTGTCCTTCGGTCATTCCTAAATATTGACATTCATTGAGTTCCTTGGCTCCAACCACAGTCCTCTTTCCCTTTCCCCTGCGGAGCATCGAATAGTGGTTACAGTATCCACAGGGATGTCATATGCCATTTCACAGTTTCTGGAATCCACTTTTCACTTCTCTCCTCAGAAACCTTCAGCAAGCCATTCTCATCTCGGGCTGCCTGTTTGCCTCTTTGTTCTTACATCCATTCTCTGCTCCTTGTCTGTTTCTTTCAAGGAAACCTGATCTGTGCAAATTACGTTTCCTAAACTCTTTTGCCAATTTGCTTCAAGATAGCTTCAGCCATTGAGAGGCATCTGTGGCAGATTGGCGGGTGGGTGGCAGAGAGGAGGCAGGTATTTCTGCCCTCCTTTTCTCCCCTCCCTCATTGCCTTCAGGCAGTATCTCCAGCAGATTGGTTTTCGTCATGGCTCTGCCTCTTGCTGGACAGACCGCTGTGGTTTCAGCCTCTGCTCCTGGGCTCTAATAACACCCTTTTCCTTCTGTTCCTCTGTGCATCGTTACGGTAAATGCAACTTTCTGCATTTTTAAATTTTGAGTTTGTCTTATTCTCCCTGGCAGCTCTTTCAGTCCTTCTATCACCTTTGCAATAAATTCCCTGCATTAGATCTTTTCTGGGAATTGCCAGACCTAGGTTTTGTTTGTGAGCCTAGACCCCAGCTGATACTCGTAGCTGTACTTTGGACTTTATTGCCATTTTAAATTGTTCTTTCTCAGATATCTTCAACTACAAGATCCTGCTTTCTGATGACAATCTCTAGTTCTTTAATCTCAGGTTCTTTCTTCCATTTATCATGTTTGCTCTATTCACCCACCCATTCTTCCACCCACTCACTCATCAACCTGTCAAGGAAAAAAGCCAAACTCTGTAAAATATTTAGAGAGTTTTGTTCTGAGCCAAATATGAGTGAACATGGCCCCAAGAAACAGTCTCAAGAGGTCCTGAGAATATGTGCCCAAGGTGGTTGGGTTACAGCTTGGTTTTATATGTTTTAGAGAGACATTAAGACATCAATCAGGCCTGGCATGGTGGCTCATGCCTGTAATCTCAGCACTTTGGGAGGCTGAGGTGGGCAGATCACTTGAGGTCAGGAATTCGAAACAAGCCCGACCAACATGGAGAAACCCCGTCTCTACTAAAAGTACAAAAAATTAGCTGGGCATGGTGGTGCATGCCTGTAATCTCAGCATTGAGCCGAGATAGTGCCATTGCACTCCAGCCTGGGCAACAAGAGCAAAACTCCATCTCAAACAGAAAAAAAGAAGACATCAATCAATACATGTATACATGTGAGGTATACATTGGTTTGGTCCAGAAAGATGTGACAACTTGAAAGGGAGAGGGTGCTTGCAGGTCACAGGTGGATTCAACAATTTCCTGGTTGGCAGTTGGTTGAAAGTTATTATCTGAAGACGGGTGGAAGCAGTAGAAAGGAGTGTCTGGGTTAAGATAAGGAGTTGTGGAGACCAAGGTTCTTATTGTATAGATGAAGTCTCATAGGTAGCTTAGAGATTATAGATGTAAATATTTTCTATGCAGACCTTTAAAAGGTGTTAGGCTCTCAGTTAATCTCTTCAGGGATTTGGAGGGAGGGCCTGGAAAAGGAAAGATCTACTTATGTTAAAAGACATTTTTTTCCTGATGCAAATTCTCCCCAACAATAGACAGCTTTGCAGGGCCACTTCAAAATATAGCAAGCAAACATATTCTGGAGTAAAATATTTTGAATTTCCTTCTTTATCTGTCAGGAGATGTTATACTAGCCTCAGGTTGGAATTGGTATCTTACTGTTACAAAGAATCTGGTTTGTCAGTCTTAAGACTTATTTTAATGTAAATGCTGTCAGTTGTGCCTGAACTTGAAACTGCCATTGCAAAATTATAACAAAATTATTACAATGAAAGAGATTTGACCTAACCAACTCCACCTTGCTTCTAACCTCCAGACTGTCCTTGTTCATTGTACGCATAGGCCAAACTAACTTTGGGAGGAACTTAGTTTATAGTTTAACTTTAAAACAAGGACGGTAACAGCCGTTTCCCAAAACAAGTTCCATTCCTGCTTGGGAACTAGACTGCCTTTACGGAACCAACAAATTAGCCATAAGATTAGAAATTATGGTTTAGGAGTCATGCAGCTGAAGGCTGCCAGATTCTGAACCTCTCCAAATTGCTCCTGGGGATAACATCAGTATTGTAAAATCTAAGATGAGTGCTTGAGATACTTTGCAGATGCTGCACTCAGTGAGTCAGCTGGCACCACCAAGATCAATCAACTGGCTCATCTGATCTTGTGCCCCCCTGCCCCCCGACCCAGGAACTGACTCAGCACAAGAGGACAGCTTTGATTCCCTATGATTTCATCTCTGACATGACAAATCGGCACTCCCGACTCACTGGCCTGTACCTACCAAATTATTCTTAAATACTGTGATCCCTGATTCTTGGAGAGACTGATTTGCGTAATAATAAGACTCCAGTCTCCCATACAGCTGGCTCTGTGTGAATTACCCTTTCTCTATTGCAATTCCCCTGTCTTGATAAATCGGCTCTGCCTAGGCAGTGGGCAAGGTGAACCTGCTGGACGGTTACAGACTCCAAAAGGCAGAGGGTATAATGAAGCAAGTCTGACCCTTACCCCTTCCTAGAGTGGCCTGAACTAGTTTTTTAGGTTTCTTGGGACTCCCCTTGGCCAAGAGGGGGTTCCATTTAGTACTTTGGGGGGGCTTTGAATTTTGTTTTTGGTTTAGAAACTGATCCATCATTGTTTATTGATCTTCTATGGTTCCAGGCACTGTGGTTGCTGATGATAGAGTGGTAAAAAAGATTGATAACCAACTTGTTCTCATGGATCTCACAGCCTTGCGCAGAAGAGATATAATGTAAATGTATTTACAAAGCCACATAAGTGCTATGATGGGGTAATTATAGGGGTAATGAGAGCATATGAGAGTGGCCTAGTCTTGACTTGAGGGGAGTGGTAAGAGCATGAGTTTTTGAGATCAGAGAGATGAGGAGTTGGCCAGGTGAAAGAGGGTAGGGAGGAAAGAGTATAGCAGAGGCAACAGAATGTACAGACCCGGAGGCCAGATGTCTTCATCTAGTACAGTGTTGGAGAGGCTGAAAAAAGGAGATTCTCAAACAGACTCAAGCTTGGCTGTATTGGCCCCTAGCTCCTGGGGTTCTGCAGTTCTGAAAGGACTGCAGTTCACCCCTAGGGTTGCGATCTTTTTTTGCTCCAGGTTAGGCATTTCTGTCCATCACAGTTCAGGTTCAGCTGTAGCCCTCTTTGTCCCTTATAATGCATACTAACTCTTTAAACTTCCTGCATTTTCTGAATTATGGAATTGGTCACTGGGTGCTTCCTTTTCCTTGCTGTATTTGTACAGCTTTCTTTTGTCTTCAAGAGCTATGTAATTATTAAAATAATTGAGTTGGGACCTCTCACTTCTCAGCTCTTTGCTCTATGGGCTATAAGGCATTTTGGTGCTCCTTCTGGGAAAACATTAATCAATTTAAATCGAGGGCATGCACCCAAATGCTGCAGGGGCCAGGCAGGTGCCAGAAATGAGTGGCAGGCCCTATGGAACACTTGGCCTTCCTGGGCTGCCGTTTTCTTTCCTGTTTTCTTTCCTTTTTCTTTTCCTGGAGACATGGCATAAGCACTATTTTGCTTTTAATGCTAATGTAAGAAAACTCACAGAGCAAACAGGATGATAAGCAGCAACTGTCATTAGCTCTGTGCAGTGGTGATAGTGGGGAGGGTCAGGAAGGGTGGGGACGTGCAGAGAAAATGCTTACGTAAGGTGGAGTCTCAATTCAGCATAGCTGAATAGCGTCCTGTGAAAATGTAGGCCTACTGTGCACATATAATACAACAGGAGACAGAAATCTGGATGATCTGGGGTACATGAAACTGACTACTCTTTAAATTTGGAAAATAATTATTAAAATTTAAAATATTCTATTTAATATTGGGTTAAACAAAATGTGTTCATGGGCTTATCCAATGGTTCTAAAACTTGACTGCACATTAGAATCACCTGGTGAGCTTTTAGAAGTCCCAATGTTCAAGTTACATGCCTGGGCAGTTAAGTCAATCTGTGGAGGCAGAATCAGTCATCAGTTTTTTGTTGTTGTTGTTGGGTTTTTTTTTTTTTCTTTTTTTTGAGACAGTCTTGCTCTGTCACCCAGGCTGGAGTGCAGTGGCATGATCTTGGCTCACTGCAACCTCCGCCTCCGAGGTTCAAGTGATTCTCCTGCCTCAGCCTCCTAAGTAGCTGGGATTACAGGTGCCCGCCACCATGCTTGGCTAATTTTTGTATTTTTATTAGAGATGGGGTTTCACCATGTTGTCCAGCCTGGTCTTGAACTCCTGACCTCAAGTGATCTGCCTGTCTTGGTCTTCCAAAGTGCTGGGAATAAAGGTATGAGCCACCATGCCTGACCCAGTATTTTTTTTTTTTTTTCGAGATGGAGTCTTGCTGTGTCACCAGGCTGGAGCACAGTGGCACAGTCTCGGCTCACTGCAACCTCCACCTCCCGGGTTCAAGTGATTCTTCTGCCTCAGCCTCCTGAGTAGTTGGGACCACAGGCACATGCCAAACACCCTGCTAATTTTTGTATTTTTAGTAGAGATGGGGTTTCACCATGTTGGCCAAGATGGTCTCGATCTCTTGACCTCATGATACACCCGCCTCGGCCTCCCAAAGTGCTGGAATTACAGGCGTGAGCCACTGTGCCTGGCTGACCCAGTATTTTTTTTTTAATGTCTCACATGATTTCAGTGTGGAGTTAAGATAAAGAACCACTGTTTTTGATGTGCCTCAGTTTGTGAGCTCTGATTTATAGGGCATATTTGGCAGAAGGATGTTGTGAATGTTCTGTTCCACCTGAGGCCTTCTGCCGAGTTAATTGGCAGGTGTGCTGCATCACAGATGGCAAGTGCTATAGATGGGATTTCAAAGGAAATCATCAAACGCTCTCCTGTTCTGTTTCTCTTGAGGGCCCCAACTCTTCATCACAAAATGTGGGTTGTTACAGTGATAGCAGAAGAGGTCACCAAGAAACTCATATGTCACTATACTCTACATGGGTGCTGAAGGTCCTATCATAGTCCATATTATCTATATCTAACATCTTGCTCTGGGTACAGTTAGCCACTTGGCTATACTGTCTGTATGTTGCATGACAATTACTAGGCATTATACATGTGCAGTCACATTGCAACCTTGTGACAATGCCTACTTCTTGTGTACTGAGTATGGCAGGCCTCACAAGACACAACCATGGTGTGCAAATAGCAGTGTCTGACATTCCTAACCCCATCCTCAGATAGTGGTATTTCCCACAATCCCCTGTCCTTGACTGTTCTCTCTCTTGGCTCACATTCCTTGGCTAACACTATCATACCTCTTAAATCTGTGCCGCCAATTTTAATCTCTCTACTAAGTTCAATCGCAAATTTCCAGTGGCTAATTAGACATCTCTACCTGAATGTCTTAAGGACCCATGGACTCAATGTGTCCAATCCTGAATTCATTATTGTCTTCAGTAAATTTGTTTCTCTCTTTCTTTCTCTTCTCCCCTCCCTTGTCCCATTTGCTTTGCTTAAAAAAAAATTACTGGAAAGACACATAAAGGAAGAACTGAAAAACCCGGGGTCAGAAGGATAGGAGGAAAGGAACTTGTTGGCTAACAGCTGCAGAAACATGGACAGCCTTCTAAGATGCTGCCTTTGGATGGCTCCTTTACAAATGTCTCCAGTCCCCATGTGTCTCTGCTCAAGATTCAATTCCTGATGCTTTTACACTGTTAGTGGGAGTGTAAATTAGTTCAACTATTGTGGAAGACAGTGTGG
>CAUYLG010071071.1:0-18609 GCA_963573385.1 Cacajao melanocephalus
TTCCTGGACTTGAATATTGGCCTGTCTTGTTAGGTTGGGGAAGTTTTCCTGGATAATATCCTGAAGAGTATTTTCCAGCTTGGATTCATTCTCTTCGTCACATTCAGGTATACCTATCAAATGTAGATTAGGTCTTTTCACGTAGTCCCGTATTTCTTGGAGACTTTGTTCATTCCTTTTTACCCTTTTTTCTCTAATCTTGCCTTCTCGTTTTATTTCATTGAGTTGGTCTTCAACCTCTGATATCCTTTCTTCTGCTTGGTCAATTCGGCTATTGAAACTTGTGCATGCTTCGTAAAGTTCTCGTGTTGTGTTTTCAGCTCCATCAATTCACTTATATTCCTAAGTTGTCCATTCTTGTTAGCATTTGGTTAAATCTTCTTTCAAGGTTCTTAGTTTCTTTGCATTGGGTTAGTACATGTTCTTTTAGCTCGCAGAAGTTTCTTATTATCCACCTTCTGAAGCCTAATTCTGTCAGTGCATCACACTCATTCTCCGTCATGCCTTGTTCTCTAGCTGATGAGGAGCTGCGATCCCCTGTAGGAGGAGATTCTGATTTCGGGTGTTCTCTGCCTTTTTGCACTGGTTTCTTCCCATTTTTGTGGATTTATCCACCTGTCGTCTTTGTAATTGCCGACTTTCAGATTGGGTCTGAGTGGACATCTGTCTTTTTGGTGATGAAGTTTTTTCTGTTTCTTAGTTTTCCTTTGGTGGATGCCCCTTCCCCACAGAGCTAGGCCTTCCTGGGTTCAGCTGTGCTTACTGTGAAACTCTCAGTCCTCAGTGCTTCCAATTGCTGTTCTCCTTGTGGGGATGCGACCAGCCAAGCCCGACTCAAAGGGCACCCAGTCCCGTATATGCCGCACTGAGAAGTGCCACGCTGGGGTGCCAGCAAAACAGCCGCACTGGCCAAAAGAGTTGCACTGGCAACCCGTGTGGGTCCTCCGCCGGGAATCTCCCAGTTTGTGGGCAACAGAAATTTGTCTGAAATTGCGGTGTCCACTCACTCTCTGCGCTTTCACTGGGAGCTACAATCCTAAGCTGCTGCTAATCGGCCATCTTGGATCTCTCTCCTTAATTTCTTAATTGACACATTTGTTCAGAAGCAAGTTGCTTAATTTCCATATATTTGTATAGTTTAAAAGATCCTCTTGTTATTGATCTCTTATTCCATTGTGGTCTGAGAAAATATTTTATATGATTTTGATATTTTAAAAAATTAGTTGAGATTAATTTTGTGGCCTGAAATATAGTCAATCCTGAAGAATGTTCCATGGGTTGATGAGAAGAATGTGTATTATACAGCTATTGGGTGAAATGTTCTGTAAATGTCTGTTAGGTTCATGTGTTCTATACTACAGTTTAAGTCATATGTTCCTGTGTTGATTTTCCATCTAGATGATCTGTCCAGTGCTAAAAAGTATGATGAAGCCCTGTTATTGTATTAGGCCTTTCTTTTTAATCTCTAATAATATTTGCTTTATATATTTGGGTGCTCCAGTGTTGGATGCACATATATTTACAACTGTTATATCCTTTTGGTAAGTTGATTCCTTTATCATTATATAATTACCTTTGTGTCTTCTTATGCCTTTTTGACTTAATGTCTATTTTGTCCTATAAACATACCCATTCCTGCATAGTTTTGGTTTCTGTTTGTGTGGAATATCTTATTCCACCCATTTACTTTCAGTCTATGAGTGCCTTTACAGATGGAGTGATTTTCTTATAGAGAGCATACGGTTTGGTTTAGTGGTTATTATTTAATTTTCCATTTTTAAAAAATATTATACTTTAAGTTCTGGGGTACATGTGCAGATTGTGCAGGTTTGTTACATAGGTATACACATGCCATGGTGGTGGTTTGCTGCATCCATCACCTCGTCATCTATGTTAGGTATTTCTCCTAATGTTATCCCTTCCCAATCCCCCCACCCCCTGCTATCCCTCCCCTAGCCCAAAAAATCCATTCAGCCAGTCTGTATCTTTTAATTGAAAAATTAAACCATTAACATTCAAAGGATGGAGGAAAATTTACCAAGCAAATGGAAAGAAGAAAGAACCAGAAGTTACAACTCCAGTTTCTAAGAAAATGGACTTTAACCAATAAAATTTTTTAAAAAGACAAAGAAGGGCACTACATAATGGTAAAGGGATCAATTCAACAAGAAGAGCTAACTATTTTAAATATATATGAACCAAATACAAGAGCACCCAGATTCATAAAATAACTTCTTAGAGACCTACAAAGAGAGTTAGATTCCCTTACAATAATAGTGGGAAACTTTAACACCTCACTCTCAATGTCAGATGATCAACAAGACAGAAAATTAAAAAGGATATTCAGGACTTGAACTCAGCTCTGTATCAAGTGGACCTGATGGATATCTATAGAACTTTCCACCCAAAAACAACAGAATATACATCCTTCTCAGTGCCACATGGCACTTACTCTAAAATTGACCACATAATTGGAAGTAAAACACTCCTCAGAAAATGCAAAAAACCTGAAATAATAACAAACTGTATCTCAGAACACAGTGCAATCAAAACTCAAGATTTAAAAAACTCACTCAAAACTACACAACTACATGGAAGTTAAACAACCTGCTTCTAGATGACTCTAGGGTGAATTATGAAATTTAGGCAGAAATCAAGAAATTCTTTAAAACCAATAAGAACAAAGAGACAGTACATAAGAATCTCTGGGACACAGCTAAAGCAGTGTTAAGAAGGAAATTTATAGCACTAAATGCCCGCATCAGAAAGCTAGAAAGATCTCACATTGACATCCTAAGATCACAATGAAAAGAACTAGAGAAGCAAGAGCAAAAAAAAAAATTCAAAAGCTAGCAGAAGACAAGAAATAATAAGATAAGAGAGGAACCAAAGGAAACAGAGACATGAAAAACCCTTCAAAAAAATCAATGAATCTAGGAGCTGATTTTCTTTGAAAAAATTAATAAAGATAGATAGACCTCTAGCTAGACTAATCAAGAAGAAAAGAAGAAAGAATCAAATAGACACAATACAAATGATACAGGGGATATCACCACTGACCCCACAGAAATACAAATTATTATCAGAGAATACTATAACCACCTCTACACAAATAAACTAGAAGATTTAGAAGAAATGGATACATTCCTGGACACATACACCCTTCCAAGGCTAACCCAGAAAGAAGTTGAATCCTTGAATAGACTGATAACACGTTCTGAAACTGAGGCAATAATAAATAGACTATTAACAACAACAACAACAACAACAACAAACAAACAAAAATCCAGGACCAGACAGACTCACAGCTGAATTCTACCAGAGGTAAAAGAGGAGCTAGTACCCTTCCTTCTGAAACTATTCCAAACAATTTAAAAGGAGGGACTCCTCCCTAACTCATGTTTTAAGGCCAGCATCATCCTGATACCAAAACCCAGTTGAGACACAACAAAGAAAGAAAACTTTAGGCCAATGTCTTTGATGAACATTGATGCAAAAATCCTCAATAA
This sequence comes from Cacajao melanocephalus, assembly GCA_963573385.1. Taxonomy (NCBI): domain Eukaryota; kingdom Metazoa; phylum Chordata; class Mammalia; order Primates; family Pitheciidae; genus Cacajao; species Cacajao melanocephalus. The sequence goes on from CAUYLG010071071.1 coordinate 3,510, forward strand.
AATACTAGTGAATCAAATCCAGCTGCACATCAAAAAGCTTATCCACCACGATCAAGTTGGCTTCATCCCTGGGATGCAAGACTGGTTCAACATATGCAAATCAATAAATGTAATCCATCACATAAACAGAACCAATGACAAAAACCACATGATTTTCTCAATAGATGCAAAAAAGGCCTTTGATGAAATTCAATATCCCTTTATGTTAAAAACTCTCAATAAACTAGGTATTGATGAAATAGATCTCAAATACTAAGAGCTATTTATGACAAACCCACAGCCAATATCATACTGAATGAACAGAAGCTGGAAGCATTCCCTTTGAAAACAAGCACAAGACAAGGAGGCCCTCTCTCACCACTCCTATTAAACATAGTATTTGAAGTTCTGGCCAGGGCAATCAGAAAAGAGAAAGAAATAAAGTGTATTCAAATAGAAAGAGAAGAAGTCAAATTGTCTCTGTTTGCAGATGACATGATCCTATATTTAGAAAACCCCATCATCTCAGCCCAACTGCTCCTTAAACTGATAAGCAACTTCAGCAAAGTCTCAGGATACAAAATCAATGTGCAAAAACCACAAGCATTCCTATATACCAACAATAGACAAGCAGAGAGTCAAATCATGGATGGACTCTCATTCACAATTGCTACAAAGAGAATAAAATACCTAGGAACACACCTAATAAGGGACATGAAGGACCTCTTCAAGGATAACTACAAACCACTGCTCAAGGAAATAAGAGGACACAAACAAATGAAAAAACATTCCATGCTTATGGATAGAGAAAATGAACATTATGAAAATGGCCATACTGCCCAAAGTAATTTATAGATTCAAAGCTATTTCCATCAAACTAACATTGACATTCTTCACAGAAATAGGAAAAACTACTGTAAAATCCACATGGAACCAAAAAATAGCCTGTATAGTGAAGACAATCCTAAGCAAAAAGAACAAAGCTGGAGAAATTGCGCTACCTGACTTCAGACTATACTACATGTCTACAGTAACCAAAATAGCATGGTACTGGTACTAAAACAGACATATAGGCCAATGGAACAGAATAGAGACCTCAGAATAAGACCACAAATCTACAACCATCTGATATTCAGGAAACCGTCAAAAACAAGCATTAGGGAAAGGATTTCTTATTTAATAAACAATGCTAGGAGAACTGGCTATCTATATGCAGAAAACTGAAACTGGACCCCTTCCCTGAAACTGGATCCCTTCCTTACACCTTATATGAAAATTAATTCAAGATTGATTAAAGATTTAAATGTAAAACCCAAACCCTAGAAGAAAACCTAGGCAATACCGTTCAGGACATAGATACAGGCAAATATTTTATGATGAAACTGCCAAAAGCAATTGCAACAAAAGCTAAAATTGACAAATAGGATTTAAATAAACTAAAGAACTTCTGCACAGAAAACAGAACTATCATCAGAGTGAACAGGCAACCTACAGAATGGGAGAAAAATTTTGCAATCTACCCATCTGACAAAGTTCTAATATCCAGAATTTACAAGGAACCTAAACAAATTTACAAGAAAAAAACAACCCCATCAAAAAGTGGGCAAAGAGCATGAACAGACACTTCCCAGAAGAAGATATTTATGTGGACAACAAACATATTAAAAAAGCTTAACATTACTGATCATTAGAGAAATGTAAATCAAAACTACAATGAGATACCATCTCACATCAGTCAAAATGGTGATTATTAAAAAATCAAGAAACAATATATGCTGGTGAGGCTGTGGAGAAATAGGAATGCTTTTACACTGTTGATGGGAAGGTAAATTAGTTCAACCATTGTGGAAGGCAGTATGGCAATTCCTCAAAGATCTGGAACAAGAAATATCATTCAATCCAGTAATCTCATTACTGGGTATATACTCAAATGAATACAAATCATTCTATTATAAAGATACATGCACACATATGTTTATTGTGGCACTTCACAATAGCAAAGACCCAACACAAATGCCCATCAATGATAGACTGGATAAAGAAAACGTGGAACATATACACCATGGAATTCTATGCAGCCATAAGAAAAATGATATTATGTCCTTTGCAGGGACATGGATGAAGCAGGAAGCCATTCTTCTCAGCAAACTAACACAAGAACAGAAAACCAAACACTGCATATTCTCACTCCTAAATGGGAGCTGAACAATGAGAACACATGGATATGGGGAGGGAACAACACACACTGGAGCCTGTTGGAGAGGGGTGAGGGGAGGGAGAGCACCAGGACAAATAGCTAATGCATACAGGGCTTAAAGCCTAGGTGATGGGTTTATAGGTGCAGTAAACAACCATGACCCATGTATACCTATGTAACAGAGCTGTATGTTCTGCACATGTATCCCAGAACTTAAAGTAAAATAAAAATTAATCAATAAAGAAATCAATAAATTAAAATAATAAAAATCATATCAAGTATCTTCTTGGACCATAGTAGAATAAAATTAGAAATCAATACAAAGAGGAACTACAAAACTACACAAATAATGGAAGCTAAACAATTTGCTCCTGAAATATCCTTGAGAAAACAACACAATTAAGACAAGAATCAAAACATTTTTCAAAATAATTAAAAATGGAGACACAAAATATGTAAACCTCTGGGATACAGCAAAAGCAGTGTTAAGAGAGAAGTTTATGGTGTAAATGCTTACATCAGCAAGAGAGAAAGATCTCTTATTAACAACCTAACATCCAACCTCAAGGAACAAGAAAAACAAGAACAATTTAAACCCAAACCTAGTAGAAGAAATGAAATAACAATGATCACAGCAGAACTAAATATGTTTGAAAGCAAAAATCCACAGTATAATGGATCAATGAAACAAAAATTTGATTTTTTGAAAGGATAAACAAAATTGACAGACCACTAGCTGAATTAACCAATAAAAAACAAAAGAAGATTGAAATAAGCACAAGTGTAAACTAGTAAGGGGGCATTACAACTGATACAAGAGAAAAAAATGGATCGTCAAACACTCTGATGAACACCCCTGTGTGCACAAGCTAGAAAACCTAAAGGAAATGGATATATTCCTGGAAACATACAATCCCCCAAGATTGAATCAGGAAGAAATAGGAATCTTGAACAGGCCAATAATGAGTAATGAAATTAAATCAATAATTTAAAAAATCTTAACAACAACAACTAAAAAAGCTCAGGACCAGATGGATTTATAACCAATTTTTACCAGATTTACAAGGAAGAGCTGGAACCAATCTTACTGAAACTATTCCAAAAAATTGAGGAGAAAAGAATCCTTCCTGACTCATTTTACAAAATCAGTATTACCCTGATGCCAAAAATCAGGCAAGGACAATTAAAAAAAAAGAAAAGAAAGAAACTACAAGCCAGTATCCCTAATGAACATAGATGCAAAAATCCTCCACAAAATACTAGCAAACTGACTCCAACAGCACATTAAAAGAAATAATAATTCAAGTAGTTTTTATTCCAGGGATGCAAACACAGTTCAACATCCACAAATTAATAAATGTGATTCATCACATACACAGAACTAAAAACTGAAACCATATGGTCATCTCAATAGATGCCAAAAAGCCATTTATTTGATAAAATCCAACATCCCTTAATAATAAAAACCCTCAATAAACTAGGCATCAAAGGAACGTATATCAAAAATAATAAGACATCCATAGGAAACCCATAGCCAACCTTATACTGAATGGAGAAAAGTTGAATAAAAGCATTTCCCCTAAGAACTGGGGAAATGTATTTCTTTATCTTGTCTGACCAGAGCAATCAGACAAGATAAAGAAATAAAAGGCATCCAAATTAGAAAAGAGGGAGTCAAATTATCTGTTTACTGATGAAATGATCATGTACCCTGAAACCCTATAGATTCCTCCAAAAAACTCCTAGAGTTGATAAAAAATTCAGTAAAGTTTTAGGATACAAAATAAAGTACAAAAATCAGTAAGATTTCTATACACCAATAACATTCAAGCTGAAAATTATATCAATAACTCAATCCCATTTATGAAAGCCACAAGAAAATAAAATACCTAGAAATACATATAACAAAGGAGGTGAAATGTCTCTACAAGGAGAACTATAAAACTGATAAAAGAAGTTGAATATTACACATACAAATGTAAAACTTCTTATGCTCATGGATTGGGAGAATCAGTATCATTAAAATGACTATACTGCCCAAAGCAATGTACAGATTCAATGAGACATCTATCAAATTACCAATGTCTAATTTTTACAGAATTAGATAAAATAATCCCAAATTCATATGGAACTAATAAGAATACCAAATAACCAAAGCAATTCTAAGCAAAAAGAATAAAGTCAGAAGCATAATACTGCCTGACTTGAAATTATACTATATAAATGAAAATAACATCATACCGGTGTTGATGTTATTTTATCTATCTAAAAATATAGTTCAACAGAACAGAATAGAGAAAGTAGATATAAAGCCACATACCTACAGCCAGTTGATCTTTGACAGTCAGCAAAAATAATGGGGAAAGGACACCCTATTAAATAAGTGGTGCTGGGAAAATTGGCTAGCCATATGCAGAGTAATGAAACTGGACCCCTATCTCTCAATATATACAAAAGTTAACTCAAAACGTTCTAAAGACTTAAATGCAAGACCTGAAACTATAAAAATCCTATGAGAAAATGTAGGTCGACTCTATTAGCCTAGGCAAAGAAGTTTTTTGAAGATCCCAAGAGCAACTTCAGGAAAAACAAAAATAGACATATGGGACTTATTTAAATTAAAAATAGTTTGCAAAGAAATAATAAACAAAGAAATAATTAACAGAGTAAACAGACCACCTATAGAATTGAAGAAAATATTTGCAAATTATGCCTCTGACAAGACCAATATCCAGAATTTACAAGAAACTCACTCAAACAACTCAACAAGAAAAACAAAAACAAAAACAAAAGCAACCTTATTAAAGGCTAGGCAAAGGATATGAACAGACATTTCCTAAAAGAAGACATACAAACAGATAACAAACACATAAAAGTAATCAAAACAGCATGGTACTGGTACAAAAACAGAGATATAGACTAATGGAACAGAACAGAGGCCTTGGAGGCAACGTCACACATCTACAACCATCTGATCTTTGACAAAGCTTTCCCCATTGCTATAAGCAATGGGGAAAGGATTCCCTGTTTAATAAATAGTGTTGGGAAAACTGGCTAGCAGTGTGCAGAAAGTGGAAACCGGACCCCTTCCTGACACCTTACACTAAAATTAACTCCAGATGGATTAAAGACTTAAACATAAGACTTAAACATAAGACCTAACGCCATGAAAATCCTAGAAGAAAACCTAGGCAAAACCATTCAGGACATAGGCAAGGACTTCATGACTAAAACACCAAAAGCATTGGCAACAAAAGCCAAAATAGACAAACGAGATCTAATTAAACTCCAGAGCTTGTGTACAGCAAAAGAAACAATCATTAGAGTGAACCAGCAACCAACAGAATGAGAAAAAATTTTGCAATCTACCCATCTGACAAAGGACTAATATCCAGAATACAAAGAACTTAAACAAATTTACAAGAAAAAAACAGCCCTATCAAAAAGTGCACGAAGGATATGAACAGACACTTCTCAAAAGAAGACATTTATGCAGTCAACAAACATATGAAAAAAGTTCATGATCACTGGTCATTAGAGAAATGCAAATCAAAACCACATTGAGATAACATCTCATGCCAGTTACAATGGTGATCATTAAAACATCAGGAGACAACAGATGCTGGAGAGGATGTGGAGAAATAGGAACACTTTTACATTGTTGGTGGGAGTGTAAATTAGTTCAACCATTGGAAGACAGTGTGGCAATTCCTCAAGGATATAGAACTAGAAATACCATTTGACCCAGCAATCCCATTACTGGGTGTATACCCAAAGGATTATAAATCGTTCTGTTATAAAGACACATGCACACGTATGTTCATTGCGGCATTGTTTACAATAGCAAAGACTTGGAACCAACCCAAATGCCCATCAGTGATAGACTGGATAAAGAAAATGTGTCACATATACACCATGGAATACTATGTAGCCATAAAAAAGGATGAGTTCATGTCCTTTGTAGGAACATGGATGAAGCCCTAAACTGTCATTCTCAGCAAACTGACACAAGAACAGAAAATCAAACACCACATGTTCTCACTCATAGGTGGGTGTTGAACAATGAGAACACATGGACAGGAGGAGGGAACATCACACACCGGGGCCTGTCAGGGTGTGGGGAGATTAGGGGAGGGATAGCCGGTGGTGGGGGGTTTGGGGAGGGATAACATTAGGAGAAATACCTAATGTAGATGACGGTGGGATAGAGGCAGCAAACCACCATGGCACATTTATACCTATGTAGCAAACCTGCACAATCTGCACATGTACCCCAGACATTAAAGTATAATTCTTAAAAAGTTTTAGGACAGTTTTTTTCTATTTCTGTAAAGAATGTCATCGGTATTTTGGTAGGTATGCATTGAATCTGAGGATAACTTTGTATAGCATGGACATTTTAATGGTATTAATTGTTCCAATGTATAAACATGGAATATCTTTCCTTTTTCTCCTTTTCTGAATTATTTTTTCTTTCCTGCCCTCTTTGATTTTGTTTATCAATGTTTCATACTTTTTGTTGTATACATCTTTTAATTCTTTGGTTAAATTCATTCCTAGTTATTGTATTTTATTTGTAGCTGTTATAAATGGGATTGCTTTCTTGGATTCTTTTTCAAAGTGTTTGCATTTGGCATATAGAAATGCTACCGATTTTTCTATGTTGATTTCATATCCTGCAACTTCACTGAATTTATCAGTTATAATAGTTTTTTTGGTGAAAATGATAATATGGTTTGTCTTTCATTCTATTGATGTGGTATATTATGCTTATTGATTTGCATGTCAAAACATCCTTGCATCCCTGGGATAAATCCCACTTGATCATGATGAATGAACTTTTTAATGTGTTGTTGAATTTGGTTTCCTAGTATTTTTTTTTCCTTGAGAATTTTTGCATCTATGTTCATTAGATATATTGACCTGTAGTTTTGTGTGTGTGTGTGTGTGTGTGTGTGTGTGTGTGTGTGTGTCTTTGTTAGTTTTGGTATCAGGATAATACTGGCCTCATAGAATGAGGTCAGAGGTATTCCCTTTTCCTGTTTCTTTAAATAGTTTATGAGGAATTCATATTAGCTCTTCTTTAAATATTTGGTAGAATTTAGCAGTGAAACCATCAGTTTCTGAGCTCTTATTTGATGATAGATTTTTTTAAAAAAAATTATGGCTTCTATCTCATTACTGTTTTTAGTGTATCAGGTTTTGTATTTCTTCACGGTTCAATCTTGGTAGGTTTTATGTGTCTAAAAGTTTAACCATATTTTCTGGGTTTTCCAATTTATTGACATGTAGCTGCTCACAATAATCTTTAATGATCTTGTGAATTTCTGTGGTATCAGTTGTAATATCCGTTTTTCATCTCTGATTTTATTTATTTGGGTCTTCTCCTTTTTTTCTTTTAGTTAGCCTGGCTAAAGTTTTGTCGATTTTATTTTTATAAAAACCACCTTTTCATTTCATTGATCATTTGTATTTTTAGCCCTGATTTTATTTATTTCTGCATTGCTCTTTATAATTTCTTTCCTTCTACTAATTTTGGGTTTGGTTTCTCTTATATTTCTAGTTCTTTAACATGCAGTATTAGGTGGTTTATTTGAAGTCTTTGTACTTTTTGATGTAGGCCTTTATTGCTATAAACTTCCCTTTTAGCACTGGTTTTGCTGTGTTCCATTTTCATTAGTTTCAAAAAATTTTTAATTATTCTGCTTAATTTGTTTGTTTAACAGTCATTCAGGAACATATTATTTAATTTCCATGTATTTATATAGTTTTTAAAGTTTCTCTCGTCATTGATTTCTAGTTTTTTTTCCATTGCCATCAGTAAAAATGCCCGACACTATTTCAAATTTTTTGAGATGCATTCTGGTACATCCTTGAAAGTGTTTCATGCACTGAGGAGAAAAATGTATATTCTGCAGTCATTTGATAAAATGTTCTGCAAATGTCTTAAGCTTATTTGGTCTATATTATAGATCAAGTCCAACGTTTCTTTGTTGATTTCTGTCTAGATGACCCGTCCAGTGCTGAAAGCAGGGTGATAAAATCACCAGCTATTATTGTATTGAAGTCTCTCTGTTTCTCTGTCTCTGTCTCTTTTTCTCTCTGTGTCTCTTTCTCTAGCCCTAATATTTGCTTGTTATATCTTCTTGCTGAATTAACCCGTTTGTCATTATGTAATTATCCGCTTCATTTCTTTTACAGTTTTTGTCTTGAAATACATTTTATCTGATATGAGTATAGCTACTCCTGTTCTTTTTTTGGTTTACAGTCATATGGAATATCTTTTTTTCCATCCCCTCATTTTCAGTCAATGTGTGTCTTTGTAGGTGAAGCGAATTTGTTGTAGGCATCATATAGCTGGGTTTTGTTTTTTAATCCATTGGGCCTCTCCATCTTTTAATTGGACAATTTAGTCCATTTGTACTCAATGTTATTATTGATAAGTAAGGACTTACTACTGCCCTTTTGTTTTCTAGTTGTTTTATTAGTCCCCTCTTTTTTTCGTCCCATCTTCCTTTGTATATAAGTGGTTTTCTCTGGTAGTATGTTTTAATTTCTTGCTTTTTATGTTTTGTTTATCTAAGTAGATGTTCTCTTTGTGGTTGCTATGAGGCTTGCAAATAACATCTTATAACCAATTATATTTAACTGATGACAACTTTGTTCACAAAAAGAAAAGAAACAGCAAAGAGAAAATTTAAAAACTCTACACTTTATCGCCTCTCCTTTTTGACATTTTGTTGTCTCTGTTTACATCTTTTTATATTGTCTATTTCTTAGCAAATTGTTGTAGTTATTATTACTTTTGATAGGTTTGTCTTTTAGTCTTTATACTAAAGATATGAGTGGTTTATCCATTGTAATTACAGTATTTCAGTATTATGCATTTATTCTGTGTATTCAATTTTACCAGTGAGTTTTATACCTTCAGATGACTTATTATAGCACATTAGTATCCTTTTCTTTCACACTGAAGAACATCCTTTAGCATTTCTTGTAAGACAGTTTGGGTGATGATGAAATTTTTCGGTTTTTGTTTATGTAGAAAAGTTTATTTTCCACTTAGATTTGAAAGATAACTTCACTGGATACAGTATTCTAGTTTAAAACTTTTTTTCCTTTAGCACTGTGAATATGTCAACCCATTCCCTCTTGATCCATAAGATTTCCATTGAGAAGTCTGCTGCCAGATATATCAGAGCTCATTTTCATATTACTTCTTTCCTCTTGCTTTTAGGATCCTTTCTTTATCCTTGACTTTCCAAAGTTTAATTAGCTTAAGCCTTGAGGTAGTTTTATTTGGGTTGAATCTGCTGTGTGTTTTTGATTTTCTTGTGTGTGGGGGTGCATGACAACATATTCAAGCTTATGTACAAGGCATTTGAGGTTGGGGTACACATGGTCTGTTTCTTAGCCCTTTCTCTAGGGGGCCAGGGAAGACAAGGAATTAATTCTCAGCTGAGATATGCGAGGGGTGGCAGCGAAGGGCAGAAGTAGGAAAAGCAGCAGCACAGCAAGCAGCAGGCCACTTTCTGGGCACAGTTACTAAGGCGTTTGGCCATGGTGAGGAGGATCCTTAGGACTGAGCTAGAGCTGCCTGCAGCCACCTGGGCACTCAGTCTGTGCCTCAGCTTCCCTCCATCACCACAAATCCAGAAAGGGGGAACCTGCTCAGACTGCCAGTGACCAAATGGGCACTCCATGGCATCTTAACAACTCTACTGCCCCAGGCCTCTGTGGGCAGCAAGAAAGCCAGAGCTTTCTGGGATAAAACCCAGGAGGCCACATGCAACTTTCCCTTATACATCAGGGAAACAGAAAAAAGACAAGATCAAGAAGGTTGATACTGGAAGAAGGAAGTGAGGACTTACATATTAGGAAGACAATCATAATCAGCCACTTTCCTTCCCTCCTGGAGGCACCCCTCCAGCAGGGAAGTTTGTCAAGGAAATGCGGACTCCGATCATATAGATGTGTGCTGACCAGGGGTGGGGAGTCTTATCCAATAATCACTGTTGCTTGAATGGGCCCAAATAATGCAGGTCTCTTTAAGGGTGGAGAAAAAGAGGGCAATAGCTTTTCTATTGAGGGAGGAAAAGGCTTCGGTGTGTCCTTATCCTCACTAGAAAAAATCTCTTCCTTATTCCCCATAGAAGGGAATGAAGTGGAGAGAGAAATCTCTCCCTGTTTTTTTGGTTCCTGCTTTTCCTTCTCCTTTAAATCTCCTGAATTTCCTTCAGGTGGAGAAGATGAGTGGTCTGACTCACAGCAATCTGGTAAATAAAGAGGATACAATGCAGAGCTACCAGTGTCCAGGTGGTCAAAATAGTAACATTAGTAAAATAACGTTGCTCAAATCCTCTTTTTAGGCAGCGACCTACCTGCTCCTGTAACTCTAAATCTGAGGTTCCTTGTCAGGAAACCAAGGGCATTTCTGCCAAATTAAGAGCATAGCTTGTGTAGAGCTCCAGGCTCTGCAGTGCACTGGACAGCCTTAAGCAGCTGCTGCACTGTTTTAAAAAATGCCTTCTGCTCTTTGGTCATTTCTTGACCCATGATAACCGAACCCCTGACATTTTATGTGTCCTCCTGATGGGAGTCAGGACTATCCCTTACCAGGATTCCCCGAAAATTGATGAGCTGTCTTCCTTCATGCGTAACTTCAAGGTGATCATGTCGGGGGCACCACTTGCAGAGCTTCTGGCTTGCAGTGAATGCCGACAAGGAAGTACTCAGACAACTCCAGCTGAGCAAGGCTAGAGGGTAGCTCTTCTGAGAGAGTCCGCCCCAGCATCCGTCTGCCAAGTATTTATTGAAAGGGCTTGTATTAACTACAAACATCCACTAGATGGCCACTTGAGGTGGGTTGCTGAGGCACCTGTGACCTTGTACACACTCAAACCTCATTCTCAGGAGGCTGTTTTCAGCGTTTCTTATCACACCACACACTCCACTCCCTGTCCTGTTTTCAGGGTCAAGGAGTTTCATTCTCACGCAAAAATAATATACACAGAGTGCCTTAGTATTTTTCCATGCCCCGACCTCAAATGCCTTGTACATAAGCTTGAATATGTTACTGTGTGCCCCTCACATTCTTGTACCTGGATATTCACATTTTTCTCTCAAAGGTTTGCAAATTCTTTGGTTTTTTTTTTTTTGAATAAATTTTCTCTCCCAATCTTTTTCTCTACATGCTCTTTAAGGCCAATAACTCTTAGATGTGCCCTTCTGAGGTTATTTTGCAGATATTGTTGGTGTACTTCACTCTTTTTTTCTTCTCTGGTGGTATATTTTCATATAGCCTGCCTCTGAGCTCACCAATTCTTTCTTCTGCTTGATAAATTCTCCTGTTGAGATATTCTGATGCATTTTTTTAAGTTAGTCAATCAATTCTTTTTGCTTCAGAATTTGTTTGAATTTTAAATTATTTCAATTTTTGTTAAATTTCTATAATAGAAAATTCTGAATTCCTTCTTTGTGTTGTCTTGAAGTTCATTGTTTTTTCTCAGGACAGCTATTTTGAATTCCCTGGCTGAGGCAACACATCTCTGTCACACCAAGATTGATCACTGGTGCCTTATTTAGTCTTTCTGATGAGGTCACATTTTCCTGGATGTTTCTGATGCTTGTGGATGTTTGTTGATGTCCGGACGTTGAACAGTTAGGTGTTTATTCCAGTCTTCACAGTCCTGTCTTGTTCCTACCAGTCTTTCTTGAGAGGCTTTTCATGATTTCAAAGGGGATTGAGTATTGCTACCTAAGCCTATGGTTACTGCACTCATTTCAACACTAGGGAGAGCTCTAAGCCCAGAAACACTTCAGCTCTTGCAAACTCCTAGAAACACAACCTTGGTGGAGTTGGGGAAGATAAAGGAGAATTCCCTGGGTTCTTAGACAAAGTCTCTTGCTCTCTTCCCTCTCTTTACCTTGATCAGAAGTCTCTCTCTCTGCTCTGGGCCTTCTGGAATTGTTGAAAGAGTGACATGGGCACTCCTATGGCCACCCCAACTGGCACTGCTCTGTGTTTTACCTGAAGCCCATGGTCTCCCAGACCAGCACAGTTTTGGTGCTTGCCCAAGGCCCATGGCCACCACTGCCTGGCTGGCACTGATGTTTATTCAAGGCCCACAGCCACTTAGTCAGCAGGTGGTGAATCCTTCAAGGACTAGGTTTATCCTTGGCTCTCTAGACTACAGAGTCACCAAGTCACTTTAGTTGGCTTATGGTGAAGCTGGCCAAAACTCAGCGTTCTCCTACTGAGGCAGAGGATCCCTCTCTGACTCAGGGCTAGTCTAAATGCTTCCTTCATGGACATTGGCAGAATTCTACTTGGTGTTGTGTTCCGCTGTAACAGAATGGCACTGAGTTCAAATGCAAAGTTTCACACTTACTTTTCTTTTTCTCCTTCAAGCACAGGGATTATCCCCCCACGTTGTGCTGGTGGGATTCAGGGAGGTGTGGTGTAGGCAATGTAAGACTGTCCTTCCTACCTTCTTCAATGCCTCTTTCCTTATCAGTATGTTAAAACCAGGTACTAAGATCACTCATCTGATTTCATGTTCTTATGAAGGTGGATTTTTATATGAACAGTTGTTCAATTTGCTGTTTTTGCCGGGGGATGATTGCTGGAGGGCTCTATTCAGCCATCTTACTCCTCCTCCTCCAAATTATATAATTTAAACATTCTATAATTAAGTTTGTGAGGCCAAGCATGGTAGCTCACACCTGTAATCTCAGCACTTTAGGAGGCTGAGGTAGGTGGATTGCTTGAGCTCAGGAATTTCAGACCAGCATGGGCAACATGGCAAAACCCTGCCTCTACAAAAAAAACAAAAATTAACTGGGCACGGTGGCATGTACCTGTAGTCCCAGCTATCCAGCAGGCTGAGGTGGGAAAATTGCTTGAGTCCCGGAGGCAGAGGTTGCAATGAGCTGAGATCATGACACTACACTCAAGCCTAGGCAATGAAGCCAGACACTGTCTCTAAATAAATAATAAATAAGTCTGTGATTCTCTTAGAGTTAAATTTTGAATAAGATGTGAGATTCAGGTCACATTTCATTGTTTGGCCCATGGATATTTAATTGCTTCATACCATTTGCTGAAAAGGTTATTCTTTCCCATTCACTTGGTTTCACAGCCTTGTCAAAAATCAATTGAGCATAATGTGTGGTTTATTTATGGCATCTCCACTCACCCCATTGTGTCTATCCCTTTGCCAATAACCACAGCCTTGATCAATACAGCTATATAATAAGTCTTGAAATCTGGTAGTTTTCAAGATTTTGTCTACTTTCTTCTTCTTTTCCTATGTATGTATGTATTGTTTTAGAGACAGGGTCTAGCTCTGTCACCCAGGTTGGAGTGCAGTGGTGCAATCATAGCTGCCTGCAAACTTGAACTTCTGGGCTCAAGTTATCATCTCACTGCAGTCTCCCAAGTAGCCGGGACCATAGGTGTATGCCACCACTGTCAGCTAATTTTTGAAATTTTTGTAGAGAAGGGCTCTCACTGTATTGCCCATGCTGCTCTCAAACTCACAGCCTCAAGTAATCCTACTGCCTCAGCCTTCTCAAACATTGAGATTACAGATGTGAGCCACTTCCATCACGTGAACAGAACCAATGACAAAAACCACATGCTTATCTCAATAGATGCAGAAAAGGCATTTGATAAAATTCAACAGCCCCTCATGCTAAAATCTTTCAATAAACTAGATATTGATGGAATATATCTCAAAATAATAAGAGCTGTTTATGACAAACTAACAGCCAATAGCATACCAACTGGACAAAAGCTGGAAGCATTCTCTTTGAAAACTGGCACAAGACAAGGATGCCCTCTCTCACAACTTTTATTCAGCATAGTATGGGACCTTCTGGCCAGGGAAATCAGGCAAGATAAAGAAATAAAGGGCTTTCAAATAGGAAGAGAGGAAGTCAAATTATCTCTGTTTGTAGATGACATAATTGTATATTTAGAAAACCCCATTGTCTCAGCCCCAAATCTCCTTAAGCTAATAAGCAACTTCATCAAAGTCTCAATACAAAATCAATGTGCAAAAATTACAAGGATTTCTATATGCCAATAATAGACAGAGAGAAAAATCATGAGTGAACTACCATTCACAACTGCTACAAAGAGAATAAAATACCTAGGAATACAACTTACAAGGGATGTGAAGGAGAACTACAAGGCACTGCTCAAGGAAGTAAGAGAAACAAATGGAAAAACAATGGAAAAATATTCCATGCTCATGGATAGGAGGAATCAATATCGTGAAAATGGCCATACTGCCCAAAGTAATGTGTAGATTCAATGCTATCGTCATTAAGCTACCATTGACTTTCTTCACAGAATTAGAAAGAACTACTTTAAATTTTATATGGAACCAAAGAAAAGCTCGTATAGCTAAGACAATGCTAAGCAAAAGGAACAAAGCTGGAGGCATGACGATACCTAACTTCAAACCTACAAGGCTATAGTAAACAAAACAGAATGGCAGTGGTACCAAAACAGATATATAGAACAATGAAACAGAACTTATATGTAAGACCTAAAATCGTAAAAACCATGGAAGAAAACCTAGGCAATACCATTCAGGACATAGGCATGAGTGAAGACTTCATAACTAAAACACCAAAAACAATGGCAACAAAAGCCAACATTTATAAATGGGATCTAATTAAACTGAAGAGCTTCTGCACAGCAAAAGAAACTATCATCAGAGTAAACAGGCAACCTGCAGAATGTGAGAAAATTTTTGCAATCTATCCATCTGACAAAGGGCTAATATTCAGAATCTCCAAGGAACTTAAACAAATTTACAAGAAAAAAAAGCCATTCCATCTACAAGTAGGGGAAAGATATGAACAGACACTTCTCAAAAGAAGACATTTATGCAGCCAACAAACATGAGAAAA